>DWHP01004408.1:0-12591 GCA_018247895.1 Parnassius honrathi
GTGAATTTCAATCAACCAAACACTACGGTAACGTACATAGCGACATATCATTGAAAGGACGTCAAGTAAAATAGTTGATACTGTTTTTTTGAATTTGAAATATTTAAATTTCAATTAGTGATAAAAAATTTACACGATGTACTGAAACAGATAACTTCGTATTTCTTCGGATTTACTTAAACGGTTATTTGAAATCGTGTGAGTTCGCTTGTGCAAAGTTATTGCTGAATGATTAATGTGAAACGTCAAAAGGTATTTCTTAGATTAGGTTGACTATAATAATGTGTAATGTAGGGTTATTACGTAAAAGGCTTTCGGAATAGAATAGAATTATTTTTATTCAATATAGTACTATGACCCCTGGTTCGAAGGAAACCTCTGTCCTGGGAAGAACGGTAAGAAACCCAGCGGGACATTTCTCTTAAATAGAATTAATTTACAATTTATTACTTTACAGTTACACTACTATGAAATACACAAATCAGAGATAATCAACTATAAATAGTCCTGAGGCTAATTTAATAGCTGATAATAATAATTAATTCGTTTTAACGAATTAATTATCCGAAGAGTCGAGGATGAGCCACTAGCGGGGCTAATTCGGGACGGATCACTAGTCATAGATTTTTTTTGTAGTATGGGATGGCAAACGAGTACAAGTACAAACTTTTTTAGTAAAAGGAAAGTTCTCTACACTCACTATAGTGAGTGTAGGGACATTCCTTATGCGAAACAGCAGCATTAAACAGCTATTTTAAGCTGGTATGCTGTGAGAGCGTGGTCCTACCTCGGTCGAGCCCACCCAGTCGTTGTACAACCATAATATAGTTGCAGCGTGGCTCTACTACTAATATACGATTATTAGAAATATGAGAAAACTAGGATAGTACTAGACAATTTAGTTTGTACGTTTGACTCGTATTATCCATATTATTAAAATGTGTACGAAATATGAAAATGATCTTAAATAACTTCAAACCGGGGGCAGGAAAGTGGCGTCGAAATGGAATTACGTTTAGATGGACATTGAAGAGACAAAACAGATGATTATACCCATGCTTTTAAATATATCGAGAAAATTTCTTTCAAATGTAATTGAATACGAGTTAATCCGTTCAAAGATACGTTTTATGAGAATTTATATTTTCTAATCAATTGTTTGAGTAAAGTACATTACCTTATGATATTGATATTGATCCCTTTTTGTACGCCACCTTTACCCAAATTCTGACATACACATATTCCTTCATCATTCTTCTTAGACACTTTTGTTTTATTTGGTACTAATGCAGCAATGATAATGATACGCTAATGCGGTTTTGTAAATATTTATATCGCTGCTACCTTGAGTGAATATGAAGATTCTATGATCATAGTGTTATATGTATACTCAACTGACATGTTTCACAGAATATGATGGAAGATATTAAAATAGTATTTCTAATAAGACAATAAAAAAGCGTAAAATGTACACACCGAATGTTTTTCACTGAGGCCTTACCCTAAGGTTCATATTACATTGGCGTTACAAAAGAATAATCGCCTAATTCTTTTCCATCCCATAAATAGCCCTAACGATCCATTTCAATATCAATCATCAGTGTCGGAGTTGATATGTGCTTCCTTGAGCTTAGTCCTAATCGAAACATGCAAGAAATATGTACAAAAATATTAATATTTTATTTTTATCTACCAGAACAATCATCAAAAATTTAATACTGTCATCATCATCTTTACATCCTAATACAAGTTCAGTGCTAAACATAGGCTTTCCTCAAGACTTCCGTTAAACTGGGTCCTGATCCTTAGGCATCTTCATCCATCGACTACAAACATTTCTAAATAGGTTGTCTGTAAAAACTGAATTATTATTTCGCATAAAAATACACAAAGTTTAATGTCTCATATTGATCCATACCGATGGCCACATTAGTGCTACGACTGCTAGGGTTGAATTAGGCGAGAGCCGAGACTCGAGCGCCAGACAATTTCATTATATCATCAATCTTTTTCACGCTCACTTCGACTTTTTGCAACGCGCATTCTAACAACGGTATCTTTTAACATGGTATGGAGCAGTCTGCAAAGAAGTTTACAACAGCTTAATAAAATAGAGTGAAATGTAATTTGAGAAAAAAGCTATTAGCCAATCTAAAGCTCGCAGAAGATCTTTAAAATCCTACATATAAGCTGTGTTCGATTTGTTTTAAATTTACTGTATCTATTTGGATAGTGTATAAATAATAATAGTATATAAAAAAGAATTTAAATTACAAATTAATTCACAAAAATGTGAGTTTCACAAACTGGTTATGAAATGCGAACTTGCCTTCTCACTTTGAGTATTCAATCTACTTCTCAGCATGGTTGTTATGAACAAGTCTTCTCAGAAATGTCATGCCAGTCGTAGACTAGAGAACCAAGCCTTAGCTTGTAAAAGGTTGAGAAAGAATGGAAATAATGCACAGGGGTTTCTATTTATCGCTACTGCTCAACTATGTCTTTATAAAATATATTTAAAACTTCTTTTATACGGGGTTACTGGGAACTTGACAACTTCCTGGCTGGGGCGTGATAGCTAGATAGTTAGTGATAGTCAAAATGCTACAAATTTGACCTAGCTGTATGACCGAAAATAAACCGATCTTGAGATATACGGATTTTAAAGATTTTTCAATAATCATCCAGGATGTAGTAGTAAATTCGAAATAAAAATAAAAGCTTTTTTGTATGCTTTTTTTAAGTTTATTTATTTTCTTGATGCTTCAACCAAGCGAATATAATCATAAAAAGTACAAAAAGTATTTACAAAAAAAATTATGAGTCTTAATAAATAATTTTTTTCTTTTTTTTACACCTTTTGTATCATCAAATATTACGTACTTCAAAAAATTACTATTACACGAGACATAAATATATTTTGAAAATATGCCCATTTAATCAGCTATAGCTAAAAAGGTGATAATATCCTGGTGAAGACATTTATTCATAACGGTCAATTAAGCTAATGTGAGTTATTTCTAAACATAAAAAAATTTTTTACTAAGCTTTTTAAATATTAAACACCTTGCTCAATACGAGCCCCATGGTTGCGGATACACGTCCTGATTCTTTTCTTAACTTCGGTTCTCGTTATTTTTGAAGATATTGTAGCCCTAATCTGCTCTGCCGCATTTAAGATACCCCTTCGAAGTCCTTCATGTGATCCCAAACGTAAAAGTCTAGTGGCGTCAGATCAGGACCTCGTGCAGGCCACGAAATTTGCCCTCCCCTCTCAATCCATCTGTTTGGATATTGGCTATTTAGTCACTCTCGTACAGATAAGTAATTTATTAAAACTCATATTTTTTTACTGTGAATACTTTTTGTATGTATAACTAATGTTACTTATAACTCTTTAATGGGTCACCGTATAGGAAGTAGTTCACGAGCTGAAAAACCTACACATAACGCAACAACTCGTAGCATTATCGATCATTATCAGTATTTACGTCATTATGTTCAATGAAAATGTACTGTTTCATCAGAACAACGTTATCGTCATTACAGATTTGAATTACATACCATGATTCCGTTAAAAACATTTAAACTATATCTATTCTGCGTATGTTCTCATTTTCGATATAATATATTTCAATCGTATGCACTTCTGTTACAGATATGGTACATTGCTTCTAGTAGATACAGTTGTGTCCCTCGTCGCTGTTCCGTTCTTAATGGATGCGTGGGGAGTAGATGGAGTCTACACATCGACGCAGAAAGCTCTAAGTGGCCCAGCCGGTATATCTGCCGTGGCATTCAGTGCTCGGGCCGAGTAAGTATACTGCCTTACTTAAAAAAGAATTATATTACAGTTTTTCTCTTAAATTCCAATTATCTTTAAATGCCATAATTATCATCATTGCAGCCCTTCACACGTCCACTGCTGAACATAGGTTATGTGTCCTAAGCCTAGTTCGACCAATGTATTCTTAGCCTAAGCTTTTAAATAATAAAGTTCTTCTACGTTACCTTAGTAACGGAATCATAACTTATGAAAATAATAAAATATGAGCGCGTTGTAATATGGTGTCTGTACTGGGATACGAACCCACGCGTTATGATAAGGCGTCATACAGATCAGAAATGCTTCCTGTTCAGATAAAAGAAATTCTGACGGAGAAACAGGATTCGCGGCGGAGATACTGATGTATCCTAAGCCTAGTTCGACTAATTTATTCTTAGCATAAGCTTTCAAACGAAGTTTTACTACGTTACCTTAGTAACGGAACCAATAATTCTATCAAATTCATTATAAAAATAATAAAATATGAGCACGCTGTAATATTGTTTGTATTCAATAATAGGCCTCCCCCAAAGAATGCCACAAAGCACGGTCTTGAACCACCTGCATCTAACGACATCCTGCATGTCTTACCAGGTCGTCACAAAAATCTAGAGCCGCTCCATACTTCACCTACTGGTAAGAGGCTACCACTAGAGAACCTTTTTCCCCATCGGTTGTCAGTTCTTCGAGCTATATTTTTTTACCACTTCAGCTTACTAATCCGTTGGGCTATCTCGGTTACTCTGGTTCTACTGCGCATAACTTTATTCCTAAGTCTATCACTCAATGAAACCCCGAGCATAGCCCTCTCCATAGCTCGCTGAGCATCCTTGAGTTTCCTCATATGGCCAGCAGTGAAATACCACGTCACGTCCGTAAATTATCACTGGCAACACGCACTGGTTGTACAGTCTCGTTTTTAAGTTTTGAGGTATACCTGACGAGAAGATGTGTCGTTATCTCTCGAATTGTGCCCAGTAGTGTGCTTGTATCCGCCGATTGATTTCCCGTTTGAAGTTGGACTTATCTCGTCCCAGATAAACATATTCGTCAACAAATTTGAGCTTAGTACTCCCAACAACAACCGGCATAGGTATGACGTGAACGTTACACATGATCTTTATTTTGTCTATGTTCGTCTTAAGACCTATCCTTTGGAAAACGATATTGAGGTCATTGAGCATAGTACTTAGACCCTCCAGCGGTTCTGCTATAAGGACTATATCGTCAGCAAATCGAAGATTAGTGAAGTACTTGCCATTGATGTTAATACCGTATCATTTTTAAAGCAAAGCAGTAGCTCGAAAACGTCTTCCAATGCAGCGGTGAAGAGTTTCAGCGTAATAAAGTCACCCTGTCTCACTCATCTCTACATTCTTTGCATTTGAATAGGTCTCGTACTCTGGTTCTGTACTCGGATAGCCATCGTAGTCCCACTGTACCAACACTTATCACTTCCATATACCGATAGTCAACTTGGCACCGCTGAAAGGGCTGCAACATCGCTCAAATTTCGACGGAATCAAAGGCTTTCTCATACTAATACTTATACGTACACAAGACAAAGTGGCAGATTGTACTCTTCGGTTTTCTGTACAATTTTCCAAGGGGTCTATGGTGCTAAAGCCCTTTTTAGAAACTAGCTTGTTCGGGAGGCTGGAAGTCGTCGAGTCTGCGTGCGAGACGATTCGTAATGACTCTCAAAAACATCACGTAGATGCGGCTCAGAAGGGAAATCGGTCTGTTGTTCTTCATGAGAGTGTTATCGTCTTTCTTGAAGAACAAGACGATCTCATTTGCATTTGGAGTAATGCTACAATAAAGGACGGGGTTAAGGAGCTGCTGAAGGACGTCAAGTACGATGTTTTCAATCCGCTTTCAGAAGCTCCGCTGTAATCCCATCCTCACTTGGGACCTTGCCGTTATTTAGGTTATAGCGAGCCATTCTAATCGCGCTCTGGCTGAAGTCCGGGATGTCATCGTAATAGTGTCGGATAAGACTTGTGTCTTTAAATATGATATTATATTTCCGTATTATAATTCCGTATTTATATCCACATGTTTGTTTTAATTTAAAGTTTTATAGCCCTTTATTAATTGGCATGTAGCAAAAACTGTTTGAAATGCCCGATAGTTGTAATCAAACAGCCATAGGTATGCAGATACATTTGTTAAATTTCACCATTTATTGTATTCGTAACGAAAAAAAATTATATTAATTTCATATCTTAATGCTACAAGAATATAACAAAAGTAAAACAATTGTTATAGATTAACTGAGTCCTAATTGTAATAAATAAAAATCAGTAAAATTTGAAGCAAGTTGGGTATTAAATTGTAACATAAAATACAAGGGGAACAGTAATTAAAATCAATGGCGCATCGGTTATGTTGAACGAATATGTAGTCACAGTATTGTTGCGAGTATGTAAAGTTATCCTAATTAATATTAATAAGGGAAAAAATATTTACAAATAATAGGGTTTGTTTGATTTATTTTACATACAATATTTCGATACAATATTATTTGGACGTGATTGAAGCACGTCTTGACAGATTTACCTTTTATTATTACATTTGTGCTAAGCTAATATCAAAATAATCTATTGCTTCAGGGAGAAAATAAATAATAGAAAGCACGACCCACCTTTTTACTTCGATATCAAATTACTGGCGAAGCAGTGGAATTGCTACGGGAATACAAGATTGTAAGTATCTGTTGTTAATACTAAAATATTTTTTATATAAATCTTAGACAAATACTGATACTTTTATGAATTCCATCGTAATTTTGTTTATATTTATAATCTCTTATTGCTTGTAAAACAATTGTGGTTACACATTTTTTCGCTTGACAAGTGTCTCCACGCCTATTTCTTTTACGTAGAGCTTCGCTGCAGCTGCATTAATGCTGTATTACGAATGCGTCGACTCGACCGCGGATGGGCTACGGTTTCACAGAACACCAGCGTGAAATAACAGTAGTGCTGCTGTGTTTCGAATGATGAGTACAAATAACCCAAGAATCTTTTTACAGATAACGCTCATTCAATTTTAATCGTTAAGAGTAACAACGCATCTGCATTTGATTCTTAATTAATGATACATTTAGATATCTATGGGCCAGAGAAACCACCTACAATTAGGTGGCCTGCGTACTCGTATGTTTTCTTTGCTTCTAAAAAATACTAACACCACACGCGATATATATGAGGATATACGTCAGTCCGTTTCATCCTTTAGGTTTTCTTATATACTGATATTGCTAGAGGGCATTATTAATCAGATATGAATTAGCCAAATTTATTGAAATCACAGTGCTGATATCTATGCTTGCCTAGTATAAAAACTCAACTTTGATTGCACCATTTGTAATACAGACGACAGCTAGCTTATAAGTGAAAACGGCTTAAATGAGTAAAATATAATTTTTATCAACTGATTTACTGGTCCTATCATAATGGAGTTTCTGGTTAGCTCAACGGGGTTTTTAAACTGTGATGCTACCAAAAGGCTATGATTAGTACAATGCTATAATAATTCCATTCAGTAATCCCAATCCCAAACAGTCGCTTACATAGCTACAATTCCGTCTCCGCACATACCAGTCTTTCTTTATAACCCTGTAGATCAGGATGAAATTAGAAAGACTCTTCTGGCAATAAAATCCAAGGCTGTCGGTTGCGATGATATTAGTAGAGCCATGATTATTAATATTCTAGAACACATTCTCCACGAAATCACATATATTGTTAATTTTTCGCTCGATTCGGGTCAGTTTCCGAGTCATTGGACAAAGTCTTTCGTAAGACCCCTTCCTAAAGACCCCTTCCATTTCCCAATCGCTTCCGCCCCATATAAGTTTTACCTTTCATATCTAAAGTTTTGGAACCTGGGTTTTTAGGCAAATTTACAATTTTATATATAAACATAACCTGCTGAGTACTTTCCAGTCCGGGTTTCATCCTGGTCGCAGCACTACAACTGTATTACTTAAAATAACTAAAGATATTGGAGAAGGAAAGTTACAGTTGTGGTGCTCGTTGAATTTTCTAACGCTTTTAACGCAGTTGACCATGGTATCCTTCTTGCTATCTTTTCTTATTATGGGTTTGCACTGTCAGTCCTGGAATGGTTCTCATCTTATCTTCGCGGACGTCAACAGTCTGTCCACGAGCAAATGACTTCACAGTGTTCCTACCATCTGTATGCTGATGACCTACAAATTTCTGTACAGTCAGACATTTGTGACATCCATAATGCGATTAACAAATTGTATTAAAATCTCAAGTCAGTCTGTGATTGGTCCATGCGCTTTGGAGTGTCTGTCAACCCTACAAAATGCCAAGCGGTGATTATGGGTAGCTCAAGAATGCTTGCAAAAATAGATGCCGCTAGCCTACCTCCCGTCTATTATAATGCTCACCTGATACCGTTTTCTTCCTCAGTTAAAATATTGTTCTCCATATTGAAAGTACTCTGTCCTAGGAGGTTCATATCTCCAAAACATGTCGTAAAGTCTCTGGTTCTTTACGTTCTCTTTATCGCTTGAAAAATTTTCTCCTCTTTAAGACTAAAATTATGCTTGTACAGTTACTTGTACTACCGATCATTGATTTAAACCAAAATCTTCTTAACAAGCTAGAGCGCACTCTCAACAACTGCGTCAGATACATTTTCAACCTTCGTAAATTTGATCATACCTCTCACTATCGCTCCCGCCTTAAATGGCTCACTATTAAAGAGAGGCGTGACTCTAGCATTCTGCTTGTTCTCTTCTCTATCTTAAATGATCCATCCACTAATTTTTGTCTCAAGTAGAAATATCAGTACATTTCCTTAGCGCATCATAGAACTCTGTGTTCCTCATATAATAATAAACTAAGTATACCCTTAAAAAAAAATAATTTTATAAAAAAATTAAATTCCTATTCACTTCTCAGGATCACTCCTTCAACGTTCTGGTTACCGACGTCATCAAGTGAGCACCCAATAAGTACGAGGTAGTTTGGGAATACCTTTTAAAGACGGACTTGTTTATATGTATTTGTGTTCTTGTGTAAGTGTGCGTGCGTGCTTGCTTGCGTGCGTACGTTTGTGTGTGTGTGTGTGTGTGTGTGTGTGTGTGTGTGTGTGTGTGTGTGTGTGTGTGTGTGTGTGTGTGTGTGTGTGTGCGCGCGTGTGTGTGCGTGTGTGTGTGTGTAAGTGTGCGTTGTGTATTAAAGTATTTAAGTATTTTATACGTTGTATAAGCCTTGATGCAGCTATTAAGTTGTAAACAGGAACCGCAGACCTTTTTTTGAAAACAAGGAATCAATAAAGCTTAATCATGTTGAGATAAACTCAGTGGTGACAATTCATCTGCACAGCATTTACTTACCATCAGATGGACTGTGTATTCGTTTGTCATCGTCTAAAAAAAAGGTGTATCTTATTTATACATAGAAATAAAGTATACGTGTCTCTCTATAATACTGAAATAATTTTGATTTCCGGAAGTTATTTGCATGCTATCACATTGAGATATATGACTATATATGTGACACATATATGACTATATGATCATTTTAAAAAATTGACTGTCTATCTGCCTGTCTGTAAGGGGTAATTTTGGGAATAGCTCAAGCGGTCGTAATGAAACATTACGAACAGTGTTGAACACTGAACTTGAAGACTTTTTTGGAACAAAAAAAAACCGTTCGCTTTAAATTCCACACTACGCAATTTGAGCCCAACCAGCACCAACAAATGTTAATTACAATTTTAAGCGCTAATTTGAATGATTTGATTTGAAGTAACCTGCAGGTTTGAGAAATAAGAAAATTTAAGTTCGCCAACACGCATTGGGACAGCGCGGAGAATATTTCCTTGCACTAAAACCTTCACAGAAATGAGAAGACGCCTATACCCACCTGTGGGATGAATATAGGCAGTAACTTTTATAAGTCTTTCGCGGTGCTACAAACGGCACAGATTATGAACGCTGACATTCACTAGCGCTGTAACCGAAGAGAATAATCATAGCTTATAGTCTTTGGCTGAAATGTTTTAAGGTATATGGAGGAATGACGTTAAACGTGGGGTTGGAGATATCTACCACATTAGTTAGTCGTTCAGTAGTCAGTTATTGGTGCTAGCCTAAAACAAGTTTAATTCAATCGTTATTAACTAAATGCCTAGATAAATAATTTACGCAAACTAGCCCAACATAACCTATTGCCCAACGCTCAAAACGGACATTGACTCTTATATCAGTTTTCTAAATGAACCAGGAGAACATACTAAAACTCGTTAGTTGCTAGAAAGGCAATGTTGATTTTTTTAATATATAAATTCATTTAGACTCTAAAACTCCATCTATTACATATATTTTTTTTAATTTTAAAACTCATTGTATTACAAATTTATTGTGTTTTGCATAAGAACTAGCGAACCGCCCTGGCTTCGCTCTGGGTAGGATATACTAATGTAGTTTCATTTTGATTTTTTTAAATAATCATCAATTACCATTTATTTTATCAATTTCATCACCTCAGAGTTATTTTGAGTATTTGCAACCTAAGTTTCTTTCTGTCTTGTTATATTTGTAGCTACCATCATACACTGTCACCTCCGCTCATCTGGGCACTGCCCTGTTGCCTCCAAGAAGTATATAAAGAGACGTTGTCAAAGGCTTGGGCGAGACACGCGACAACCACTGCGCACATCCACAAGCATCTTTTTTTATAGAAGAGGGCGCAAACGAGCATCCGGTTCACCTGATCTTAAGTGACTACCGCCGCCCGTAAACATCCGCAACACCAGGGGAATTGCAGGTGCGTTGCCGGCCCTTTAAAAAGGAGTAAGCTCTTTTTTCGAAGGTCCCCAGGTCGTATCGGTACGAAAAAATCGCCGGTGTTAAACTATTCCACAGAGAGGTCGTACACGGAAGAAAACTCCTTGTGAAACGTACAGTAGTGGACCGCCAAGCATCCAGATGGTGTGGATGGTATCGCGACGTTTGCCGTGTAGTGCGTTCTCGAAATTTGGCAGCTGGGATTAATCCGAACAATTCCTCAGAGACTCCCCGTGGTATACGCGAAAAAAATGCAAAGAGATGCAACATTTTTCGCAGCGCCGGTGAATCGAGACAATCGGAAAGCACTCGGTCGTTGACGAATCGAGCCGCTCTGCGCTGGATGCGGTCAAGTGGTAGGAGCTGGTACTGGGGAGCTCCAGCCCAGAGATGGGAACAGTATTCCATGTGCGGCCGAACCTGCGTCTACGACAGATGGCACTGGAATTCCTGATACCAAATCCCTAAGATCCTTTAACGACCGTTACGACCGTGGTGCTGCCAAAAGGCTATGATTATTTGGAGGTCGTCAAATATATGATTAAAAAGTAAGTAGAAGTACGTCGTATGATACAGACAATAACAAAATTTACATGTGATTCAATTAAATATATTCTAAGTTGTAGATCTAGTCTCTGTCTGGAAGTGAGTCGGTTAGTACATCCCTCTCGGCTATTTGTGCCGCTTTATGCTAATGTGGTAATAGGCTGAGAGGCATTCCTCTTTAATGCTCAGGGATGACATAGCAGTCTTCCTTGTTTGAAGCTTGTAAAGCTATAAAACCTGCGGAAGTTCGCTATACCTATGTCTCAGTTACAAGTAGACCACTTCCAATATAACGAATTATATAAGTTATTTAAAAAAGGCCAAATATAGTATAAGCACGCTTTCCATTTTTGTACAGTTAGTAAAGATGCAAAGAAGTTGCTCTTCACCTGTTTCTTGCTATTTTAGTTTTAACCCGAACCCGTCTGCCTCTAACCGGGCAGAGTAGGATGGTATGAATTTAAGTGGTAGTATAAAGTTGCTCGCATCCGTAAAAATTACTTAAATCCTGAGTTGCTGGGACTCCCAGCTGGTGAAACAAGCGACTAGGGTATCCAATGTGGATGGGTACACAACCTGCCTGCCTATCTAGGTCTTCTGCAATCCACCGACTAAGACAGGTAATATTTTTAAGTTTTTTCGCCTGAAGATCCGTCGAGACAAGCGATGAAGTATTTTATTCCTTTTGCTGACGTACCCATCGGTAGTAATATCCGCCCACGGTTCAATGCCGAATGTAAAGTTATACGCCATATGCTATGCTGAATAGCACAAGCATGTGGCGTATTTATCCTGGATCCGGTGACATGGGCAGCAGAAATAACAACTGGAATATAAAAAAATATTTTTAAACATTTTTCAAGCACACCAACAATGAAATTTTACAAGGGAGGCCCCCATGTAAGTTTTTTTTCATAGGTGGTGTTCAGAAGTTAGATTATAACTATAATATTATACAATAGATAAAATATAAAAATAATGCTGCGTGATAGTGACTCAAGGGAATCCATTGCCCCATTTCTTCCTCGTTAAGTGGCGACTATAAAAAATATAAAAAAGTTCTTATGACTGCCGGCGAATGTTACCATCTCGTTTACGCTTCAATACTTATAATATTAAGACTAGCTTGTAATATAAAGTATTCTGTGACAATCCTGAAATTCTCGGACCAGTTACTGAGAACAGCGTTGAAGGTGTAAGGTAAAAAGTAAAAGTAAAGTTATAGCCTATATACGTTCCACTGCTGAGCACAGGCCTCCCCTCATTTCTGAGAGGGTTTTAGGGCAAAGAAGGGTCCGCCGCGCTGACCCAATGCGTGTTGGCGAACTTCACATGTCTTCCAAATATTTTTTTTCTTTATTTCTCAGACATGCAGGTTTCCTCA
>DWHP01004409.1:0-12591 GCA_018247895.1 Parnassius honrathi
TTTTTAAATTTAACTGATAAAATTTTAAACTAAGACTTATTGAAGAAACACAATATATTTACGCATCCTTTGCCCATATTACCTGATATAAAAGTGAAGTTATTTATTTGTATGTCAGTGCTTTATCAGTAGAAAAATATATAATCATTCTTGTCTCAAAGATGACAACGTATATTCCTGTCTATTGAGCTGTCACAAATGCACCAGCAAATTCATTAGCAAGCAAAAAGTATTCAAAAGAACATGTACCTGCCAAAGTAACACGCAATGCTTAATATGTTTACATGATTCTACAATGTAAATTTGTAAAAGTAGTTTACAAGTGTCATTTACGAGCCACAAAAGGCAATTTACGCGGGATGGGACATACATTTGAGGGTTAATCGTCGACTCGATGACACAGTAAGTGTAGTAATGATTATTAACCTTTATGATATCTGTAAAGTGATGTATACATACATAAGCAAATGTATATATATGAAAAATTTATATAAGTATAAGCTTTTTGCATATGCACTATTTACTAATTTAAAATAGACCAAAAATGGTCGCTTGACAATAAACCCTCTTATCATTAGTAGTACCTATTGTTGCATTTTGGTTAACACGTGAAAATCTAAAATAGTCACCCAAATTCCGTCTTTCCTTTTATCCTTTATTACACAATATCAGTATTAGTTTGTAAAAGATAACAAAAAGAGAAAGAATAGCAGATCATAGAGCTTATGATTGTAAAAAGGATTAGATAAGCGACGGCTTTTTCAAATTAATTGTGGGAGCAAAGTATAAGTGTATAAAGGCCCTTATATGAAGGTGGACCTTTCACTTTTCGCACCTTGTTGTGGACAAATAAATGGACAATGTTACGGTTTAAAGTTATTTTAATGTAAGCCAAAATTACTTTTATTTTTCAACAGGTGTAATTAAACAAAGTGTTAAATGATTACTTTGTTCCAAAATTTGTCTATGTATCTGCCTCACAATGGAAAAAATAAAGTTACTAGGATCATTTTATTTGAACTTGGGCATGTTATATTATGTGTTAAGCGGAAATATTAAAAATACTACCTCAAATGACTTAGTAAGATCATCCATTATGCCGAAAATATTGCATCATTAATTTTGAAATAAATATATGGTAAAGTTGAGGATTAATGTTAAGTACTATGTCAGACGAAAACACGATTCCGTAAAATTTTCTCGATAGAAAAAAAATCCAGTTACCTCCAAACCGAACAATAAAGCGCTGTTATTCATAAAATACTTTAAATTAGATCATTAAACATTGCATACTAACTGAATTATCTATAAAGCAGGGCTTATGTTTTTATTTTTTAAATTACCGTTATTTTCTCTGTAAAAAGAAAATTACCTAAACTACCGGCGTCTTAAAGCTTGTTTCCTACCGCCCGGTCAGTCTCGCTTCGGCCTTTGAATGGAGAACCTGTGCCACTTACGATCAGAATACACATTACGCACCAGGACGACGTAAAATTAAAATGAGAAGTAACCGTAATAAAAATAAGAAGCGACTGGGTTGGCATAAAGAAACAGGCGTAAATACGATAAACCTAATGAAATAAGTATCTAACAACCTATCTACTTACAGTATTAGTTACCACAAACATGTCGGTACATAGCATACGATGCGCGGGGAAGTGAGGGCGAAATTAGAATTTGAGCCGAGTTACTATATCCCTTTAAATTATGAATTTAAAATAGAGACAGTACATTGCTATAAATATAGGGGAAATAAAATGCAATTGTATAAACGGTGTACGATGTATGTGAAATGAAATTTATAAAAACGAAGGAACTGGGTCATAAAGCTTTTCCCCGTGAATATACGAAACAATATTAGAGCTTATAAGTATCTTTATATACGACTAGAAAATTTTATTCGCGTTCACAGTTTAACAATGACAACAGGAACCAAAGACTCTCTTTACTAGTACGAAGAATTTTATTTTAATCTTTAGGAGGGTTAATACATCTGTATTTTGATTCTTAATCGAGGATGTGAAGTAGGTGTCTATAGGTCGCAGTAATTATTTAGCATCTGTAGACTGGTTTTGTAAATCATCTATACTTCTATAAAAATACCCCTTTCTTTATATACTGGTACAATGCAGATTGACGTATTTATATTACAATGATTTATATATTGATTCACGTATTTCATCTTCACTGATAAAACTTACTTTTGATAGTTAATTGCTTATTGCAATAGTTTTCTTTAAGACGAAACTTGATGTTTCTAGTTAGGGTATATAATGAATGTTGAGTAATTTTCTCACATTGGGATTATATCTTGTATTCGGGTTAATACAAGAAATCAGATTCAAGGAGAGATTGCCTCGTTTCCAGTAAAAAGGGTCTCCAGTTCTCACACTCACCATACGAAACAGCAGCATTAAGGTGCGTTTTTACGCTGGTATTCTGCGAGAGAGTCCTATCCAGGTCGAGCCGGTCCATTAGTGTTACAACTACAATATAGCTGCAGCGTAGCTTTACTACGTAAAGTAGTATGATAATCATAAGAAAAATAGATTCAAGTGTTAATTTCAAATGTTAACTACTAACTATAAAAGTTATCCATCAAATAAATTATAATCACATCAATGATGGCATGGAAACTGAATATAAAATTCAAACAATTGAACCGTTTTATTCAAACAACTGTCATTTTTAATTTGTTTATTTCGTATTTTATTCAATTTATAAAACCATCATTTTTAATTTGTTTATTTTATATTTTATTTAATCATTTAAGAATGGGTTCTTAGAATAATATCCGCGCTTAAACTACAATATTAATTTAGGGAGTAAGTAAAGTAAGAAATTTAAGAGGCTCAAAACCGGTTAAGGAGTTAATGACTATAAAAAGAGATACCACATTACTGATATTTTTAGGTATTTTAATGGTATGTGCTTATTCTGTAACTCGCGCTTAAAGACTACTCTTTAAGCGCGAGTTATTAGTAGAATATTGGCACTTAAGAATACAAACAAAGTCTTCATCGTTTTACGCAAGTATAGCAACCATCTGTCGACAATGGAGGAAAGGGATTCGGGGGCTCTCAAGTGTACATACAACACCCGCAATTGACTGCGAAGTATTACATCTCGAGTGTCCTCTTGTCACCGTCCGTAAGTGCATTGTGAATGCAACTGACGCATTTTGTATGCCTACAAATGCGTCTGTAATACTGTTGGGGTGAATGGAGCAAAAACAATAGAAAATTTTTGGTTTTGTGCACGAAATTAAACATAAAGCGCAAATGCATTACAATATATATTTTAATTCATTATTAGACAGTAAATCCGTATTGCAAAATAAATAAAAAAGTTAACTTCATGCAGCATTGAAGCAATAAAACTGTAAGTATAAATGATTGGCTGTGCAAATTTTGTTACGAATGCCTATAAATTTGGAAAATTTTATTATTGAAATATCGAATACCTAGTGAACCAATATCGTACATCGTCACCCACGAGTATTTCCAGTTCTAGTTTGAAGGCCATACAAATACTTGTTCCGTGCGGGATTCGAACCCGGCTCTCAAAAACATAGGCCTTTTGACAAAGGTTATAGTTTTATAAACCTCAATAAATACATCAACTTTTTTACATATTATTACAAGGGTGCAGGTCTAATAGTTTTTGAGTTAGGGGGGGATTCGAAAGTGGCTCTAAATGTTTTGTGTAAGTATACACACTGCGAATGCGTCGCCTTTTTCTCTTTAGAACTTGTCTAATACACTGCCGTGTGTCTAAATGCTAGTGTAAGGTGTGGTTCACGACAGCTCGAACGTATTCGAACCCACGGTTTTTTATTTATTTAGCAGTCCGTATCCTTAACTTTTAGGCTACTATCGCAAACACTGGTTGTAACACAGACAAAACACGGTGCAAATATTCCGATGGGAAACGCTTACCTACTGGTAGGAATCACTACACAACTGCGTAATGTTTTTTTTTAATTTTGTTTAACTTTGTAACTTAATATAGTATGTAATATAAAAAAGAAGAAATTGTTAGATGCAATTTTAAGTGCCCGGGTTCGATCCCCGCTGGCACCAGTGAAATTGTTAATTGCAATTTTAAGTGCTGATTTACCACGTGCTCGGCGGTGAAGGGAAATATCGTGAGGAAACTTTCATTTCTGGGAAATAAGGAAAAAATATTTCGAAGACATGTGAAGTTTGTCAATACGCATTGGGGCAGCGCAGCGCGGCGGACGCTTCCTTGCCCAATGAACCAAAAAAAAATTAAGCTAAATCCACGCACACGTACTGGAACAACGTGCCAGACTTCTTGCTCCATTTCATTCTGAAAAAGTGCCCAGCAGTTTAACGTACATGAGCTGCGGCAGAAATATGTAAGTGGAAGAAGTAAGTCAGAGTGAGCTATCAACCCGAAGGGATTTCAAGGCTAAAAAGAAGTGCAACCACCAAGATTAAAAATGTAACAATAAATACCAGAGAAAGGATAATACATTTTATCACTTATAATACTGTCAATTGGTATCAGTTTATCTTTCGATAACGTAATAAACTCAAGATGAACCGAGCGCGCTTCTTTGCGAATCACACGTTCGTTTTGAAAGCCGCAAATTTAATTCTGCGTTTACTGTTGAAATATATTGCTTTTATGTAACATGACTCAATTCTATTATTGTTATAATGAAAGAGAAATAAGAGAGACTCACTTAAGTTAAATTGAACTGTATATAAACGAATGTTATAAATTTCAAAGTTTTGAAACAAAAAATTGCAAAAACAAATTTTACTCCGCTTATTTCAGGTAAAATAGTATGTAAATACAGGCCGGCTACTATGAAAAGGGAACTAAAAATACTATAGTCTGCAAAACTAACCTGGTACGGCACGGTTCATTAGTCGCCCGGAATCAAGTTCTCTTCATGAATGGAAGTTTTAAACTTTGTCGTAGAAATGCAAAGAATCTCTTTACGTTCTGTTTGCTCGTTTTGTAAAGCACCCGTTTTGTTTCAATTCATTATTTTAGAATATTTCTTTCGAAAATAACCTTATTGGTTTTATGTAGGAAAAAGTTACTCTATACATATGGTGGTAGGAATATAACGTTATATCTTATAAGTTCTTCACCATTTAGATTAAAGATTTGATTCTAGAAAAAATATATTAATTACTGAGAGCAAATTTCGAAAATTTTAAATTACGTCACATAAATCTCCATAACGAGATGCAACTAATGTGTAGAAACTCGCAGAATTATCAAATAAAACCATGATTAATATGTTTTTCTTACCTGACTAAGACTGTCGCCTAGGCTGCCATCGGCGTCAACAGGTGGAAAGAGCTGACTAGCTTCTTTAATTTCGCGTCTCGGCTTCCGATCCTGTGCTTCTCTCATAGCTTGACTCTGAAGTCTTTCGAAGTACTCCCGAGGTTTCATCGGAGGAGGTTCGTCATCGGGCGGCGGCGGAGGTGGTGGGGGCAGTCTAGAGCGTGGTGAGCTACGAATAAGGGCTCGCTCATCGTCCTCTGTAGAGCGCTCATCGTGATCAGAGTCAGAACTCCGACTGTCACGGTGTCTTATGCCTTGAAGGTGGGGCTCGAGGAATGTTGCATTTCTGAAACAAAAAGAAAGAAATAATGGATTATCATAATAAAAAGAACTGGTATATAAGGGGCCGGACGGGATTTTTAATATATTTTTATATTCTTTTTTTTAATACTGAACGTAACATGTAAATGCCTTCTATATGGCAAATGCAATCAAATAAGCAGTGACGCAATTTTGGTGTTAGCATTTTTATTTGTTCTTTTTAGAATAAGTGCCTACCTGTATGATTATTAACCAAATATTTTCTAACCTTTATTAGTTGAATTTCGCCTGTTTAGTTTTAATTTAAAAAATAAGACCAGTTCTACCAATTAAACATATAAAACTTTGTAATACGATGTCACAATTTGCATTATTAAATAAATTGGCATCCATTGACAGACAATAACGACAGTAATGCAATTTCGGACCGTTAACCGTACCTAATATTAAATCGATTGGTGTACATCTACCGACGTGCAACCCGGTGCTGCACATGGGGCCCAGATGACCACACTAAAGGGACATTAACTAAGATTTATTTCCCGAACATGGCGGGCGTCGAGTATTAATTAAAAATCCTCTACACGAGGGCTCGTGAACACAAATGCGTTGAATAATCTCTTCTAATAATTACATAATTTATTAACGATACCTCTTCACAGTTTCACATATAGTTGCGATGAATTTTTCGCAATTTTCTATGTCTAAGGTATAATATTTTTAACGTTTCTCATTAAATGTTTTAAGGCGTAAAATTAGATAGTAAAATAAAAATAAGGGGAAGCACCACGCTCTCACAGAATATCGTAAAGTTTCATATAGTGAATATAGAGACCGAAAACCATTTTAACTGGAAAGGAGCCATTTCATCTTAGGTCTTAGGGATGACAAAATATCTCTACTTTGATTCTTAAGCGGTGATAGATGTGGATGTTATGGCCCACAGCATCCATTTACCCGCAGGTGGATTGTGTGCTTCTTAAGGTTACATACTCAAATGCTGCTCAATTTTAAGGTGTCGTGGAGTCTCATGCTGTCTCTATCACTTTAAATCAAAGTGACAGTGTGACTATTTGGTTATAATTGTGCAAAAAAAAGAACCTATAAATAAAACGTCCGTTAAAATACTTATTGATTGGTACTCTCTCATATTAAATCAATAAATTTTTAATAAGGTAATATTTAATATATGAAGAGTTAATCAAGTCTCATACATTTGAGATTAAAAACCATTGTGGTAACAGGGGTTCGCGTTGACGTGCTGGTGACACTCAATTTGTTACGATGCCCTCGCGATCGATGCCGATGTTTCATAGTTATCTTTAACGAGAATATCGCGTGTCGGTCGCTTGAAGCGTTATACCATCAGAGGGTAAAACTGTTATTTAAATGTCCTATTACGAATTGTGTCAAAAATGATTTTTCTAATGATTTATGCTCAGGATATTTTTTTGTTTTATTTTGACGTAACTCATTGCTTTCATGAACATATCGAATAAACCTAAGTTTGTTTGATAAAAATTCGTAATATTTTATTTTTTGAAATTAATTATTATTAACTGCAATTAATTATTATACAAACATCACTTAATTATTATGCTAACATAATTACTGTGTTAAATGTAATTTTAAGTCTCTGTCACGTATTAAGCATGATTAAAATTGTGTTATTTGCAATTAATTAGGATGTTAGATTTTGATGATCTATATGTTTAGAATCATGGCAATAAAACAACGGGTTTAGGAACTTAGGCATAGTTTTCACGATAAGATATTACGACATTATCCTAGTTTTTTACGCGGTAGAACCGCGCTGGAACTATATCATGGTCGTAACAAAAATGGGTAGACTCGGCCGGGGTAAGACTACTCCTACAGAATACCAGCGTATAATAGCAGCTTAATGCTGCTGTTTTGTATGGTAACTATAGAGAACCGGATACCATTTTAACTGGAAACGATACTTTCCATCTTAGACCTCAGTGGTGACAACGCATTAGTGATGAGCAAGGCAAGACCAAGGTCTTGCGTATTCAGTCTTGGTCTTGGTCTCGGTCTTAATCTTGTTCATTCAGTCCGTTACTTACTTATAACATTTTCAAGGCTTTTATAGGTATATCTTATAAACGATCAACAATTAACATTCATATTGTATTAAGCTTTATTTTACAGTTATAATCAAACAATGTTGTCGTATTGGTCGCATTACAAGCGATGCTTTTGAAAACAACCTCCCAGTTGCGCCAGATGTAGCCGAAATTGACAAAAAATTTTGAGCCCTTTTTTTTTCAAAATGGGAAATTGAAACTCCTAACGCTTCCACTAGAGTATCTTCGTTATATATCTATATATTCGTTGAGTTCGTTTAAATATTCTCATATATCCTATTTACAACGAAAGGTATAAGTTTTAGTTTAGTCTTGCACTTTATTCTCGGTATTGGTTTCGGTTTTGTTCTTGTTCATTCGGTCTTGGTCTTAATATTGCTATTGTATTCATGATATTGTTCTTAGTTTTGGTCTTGCAAACTCGCAATACCAAGGCCAAGACCGACTCCAAGACCAATTTTGCTTATCACTACAACGCATCTGTATTTCTATTGTTAATCTAGGAAAAATGTAAATATCTATGGTCACTGTATCAACTTATCATAAGGTGAACTGTGATCCTTTTTGTCATTCATATTATTTATAAAAAAAAACATGAGCTGTTCACTAATTTTCCATTCATCATTAATTTTGATACCAAAAACTCGAACAGCATAAATCAACACGGCGTTGTTACGATATCGGTAACATTGGATAACCAGCACATCCACCACAATCAAAAACAAACAGTGCACCAAGCGACAAGTGCCCTTTGTGCTCATAGCGACCTCTGGTGACAAATCAGCAACATCACACTCCCCAGCGTCGTTACGCGGACGCCGGTTGCTGACCACCGTTATTAATAACGCTATAACTCCACGTCAACTTTGTCGCAGGTGTAGCGATGGACAGACTAATTAGTTTTTCATGGGATGCCGCGTATTATGATACATTTTGTACCTAGAGGAATACATTGTAACAAGGTGAATGAAATTTATTAACATTAGTATGACAAAGTGTAGTAAAATTTGTCTGTAACTTAATACAAAATGTGCGGATGTAAACACGAAAGCGGTCGGTTTTATTAAGGAGGTTTCATTAAGAATTTTCCGAACCAGTGGTAAAGTAAAAAATGACTTGCAATAAGAACTAGATATAATCCATATTGAATAAAAAATTATTCTATTCTATTCTATTCTTAGATACAGTAAATGAAAAATATTTGTATTCGAAATTAGACGAATAATAGCAATAGGAGAATAATAGGCTATAATGTTTGATTACTATCCAAAATTGTCAACGTGTTATGCCGATTCCTCTATGCAAAAAACGTTTCAAAAACGTGAAAATAGTTTATATTATAAACTATTCATTCGGCAACTTAGGATGATACTTAAAATTAAAACGGTTAATACATAAGGTACGTGAGTGTGATATGGTCACCTTAAACTTTGCCGTCCTATGAAATCAAAACTAGGAGGAGGATAGATACCAAAACAAAAAGTAGTATACTATAACTAATTAAGAATAAAAATAATATTAAGAAAAAAAATAGCAAACAAGCTTTCGCAATAATTAGAAACACTTCAAAAAATCTACTTTAGAAAACTGATTACACTACACCGTACTAAAATCGACAAAAATATTTACTATATTCTCAAGTGTAAAAATTGCGTCGATAAAGCAGCGCCCTTTTGACTCTTTATTATTTGATTGGCCCATGAAGAGCTCTCGTATCACAAAGCCATCCATGGAAACAAGGTTGTAGTTTTTGAGTTATAAGAAAGTGACCATATTAACCGGATGACCATATTACCCTCGCTTACCATAGTTTAATCGGCATTTGTTTGAAATAAAGGGTTTTCAATTTTCATGCATTTCATTTGCTGCAAAACGGTTTGTAAAAGAAAACGAAGGGTTTTAAATTTCGAAACCTGGCATAAAAGTAACACTTTAGCAGGTGTTTTGTGATTGCGTTTTGACATTAGTCGGCACGATAGGGATGCATGCACCTTAGACCGTTTTCTGCATAGAGTGAATTCACTACGTTATAGTTTACTAATTGATCGGTAAAACAGCAAAATAACATCTGCCTCATTGAAGTCTTACCGATGTCGACGGCACACATAACCCTTGATTAGTAATGGTAGAACCACGCTACAGCATATTAATTATGGCACGTATGGATCGGCTCGACCGGGTAGGACCACGCTTTCACAGAATACCTGTGTAAAATAGCAGCTTAAGGCTGCTGTGTTTCGTGTTTATGATGAATGTAGAAAACCAGAGACCCTTTTTACTGGATACGAGGCATTTCATCTTAGTCCCCAGAGTTGACAACGCATGTGCATTTTGATACTTAATTGAGGATAAATGCAGACGTCTATGGGATACAAGATTCCACTTACACTGTGCTGGTTTGTCATCACTATTCCACAAAAAAATTTGTTGACATCGTTGACTGTACCAACATGATTCATGATCATCATGACGGACAACCATTAAAAATAAAAAAGGAAATTTAATGCTTTAGGCGAACTTATCGTATCGCTGCAGTCTTGGTTCGACTAATAAAAATCAATTAAGGACTCTACAGTAAAAGTTTTTGTCAATAGCCATATGAAACAGTAGCTTTATGTTGCTTTTTTACAATATGTATTTAATGAGTGGATATACCCAGTCAAACGGACCCATTCAAGATGCACTACTAGCATGGTTCTACCACATAACATCTGGGATTAGACGGATTAGCGGTTATATTAAGTTCAGTAGCATAATCTTAAACTAATAACAGTATAACTTAATTAAAAATCATCATTCTGTATAACATTACGTATAATACATACAAATATGTATTATTAACTAATTAGTGAGAAGAGCTTTTATTTAATTTTGCGATATTTAATCTAAATAATATTCAAATTAATATAAAATAAAATAAACATATTAATAAAAGTGTTCGTCTATAATATCGAAATATCTGCTTAATATTTAGATTGTTGGTTATTTACGTGTTTGTCTGTGCGAGTTTATCTTCGGAATAACTGAACCAATTATAACGAAATTTCACAAACAGATGAAGAGTAATGCCGGAAGTGATCTAGGCTATTTTTTTGAAAAATAAAACCAAAAATGGCTAAAGGTCTTTGACTATTCTTAATCTAATTAACACCACATTTGTAAATCCTACCGAGGCGAAGCTATATCACTAGTAATAAATCGAATAAAGTATGTAGGTTTTTCGAGTTTCTTTTTAACGATGATAGATTTTAAACATTTAATAAACCAATATCTACAATGTTTGAAATCTTTCGTTTAATAACAATCATGCAAGTCTTTTATTCTGTCGGTGATAAAACAATAGGCTTTTCAAAGGACAAATCAAACAAAAGAAACGAATAAAAGATTTTTTCATTAAGATAGTTTGCTAAGGGCCAGAACCGTTTGTAGTTGAAAATCCAAAAATTTTCTCGAGATAATTTCCTTTTTAATAAAAGAACCTCGAGGCGAATAAGGCCATCCGATGTTGCCGGGGATATAAGGACGGCGCAGCAATCTTTCAATCCGGCAAATGTGTCTGAATCTGTTGTATTGTTTGTCGTGGGTTGGGAACACCCCTAATGGTGTACTTTTGTTTTTCTTCATTTAGCATCTTGCCTGAGGCTCTTGCCGCTGTTTCGCTACACAAAAGAATTCCAGTCTCATCCGAACAACTTTAGCTTAATTTCATATAATTGAGATCTTAATACATGTGCTGTTTCTGATCTATTTTCGTCTTCAGTTCGATATTCATTTTGGACTCAATCTTCTGGTAAATAATATTTTATATTGATAATATTAGTAGACATGGAGATGATACATACATTCCTCACAAGCTTTATAACACAGATACTCAGTATTTATTTTTTTACTTATGTATTAATTAAGATATGTGCATGGACCTACACTTAAAAAAAAGTAATATGAAATTCATGATCAAAATGATGTTGATTTCTGCAATCAAGTAAATACTTTTCTATACAAAAATTGTTATTTCTTTGTAACAATAGAAGAAGCGTTAGGATTGAATTACAGTCTTAGGTGGATAGGTTATGATATCATGGAAATGTTTTCTCAAAATACAATCTAAGTTTAATTTAAAATTATAATAATTAACAGTGGATTAGAATTTTCAGTTTAGAGGAGTTTCCAAGAAAGTTATTCACTGTAGATTTACCCGTTGTTGTGGTTATGTAAAATTAGAGTAAGAAACAGATTCAGTAATTTGCTCCGTGAGTATGGTGGTGGTACAAGATTTGATCACTTAATTTCGTCCCGTGTATATCGTAAAAGGTGACTGTGAGAAAATCCACAAAAATCTCACAGCTTCCATTAGATGGCAGGTAAATTATCTCGTCTGGCCAAACTTAAAATCCTCAGACTAGTGGCAGGAACGTCAAATGTGTAAGACTTCTGGTCGCTAATCAGTCTGCCAAGCGTGGGGCTTACGGCAGGTTTTCACGACGAAATAAGTCCACCAATAGAAAATTGCGGGCTGATGAAGAAAAAGGAAAAAGAGATTCTTTGTGCATAACTATAACGGCTTCGTGGCGCAATGGCTTAGCAATAAGTTGCAGTTTTATGGGTTGCGGATTCAAATCCCGCACAGAACAAGTATTTCTACGGCCTACAAGTAATTGTTCTGGGTCTGGATGTTTGTCCTTGTTAAATTTATGTATGTAAACTGCCCCCACAATCAATCAAATCAAAGGAGAAAATCCTATTGTGTGAGATAACGTTAGAAAAATAAAAAAGGCAACTGGGAATTATTATTATAACTATTTTATTTTATTTATTTTATTTTATTTTATTTGGAAGACCAACAGCTATCATAATTAGGATAGATAGTATTAATAACAACAGTAAACCAATT
>DWHP01004410.1:0-12590 GCA_018247895.1 Parnassius honrathi
GTATGCAAAGTTTCATGATCTTATTTAAAGTATTTTATGAATAACAGCGGTTTATTGTTCAGTTTGGAGGTAATTTTACGGAATCGTGTTTTCGTCTAACATAGTACTTAACATTAATCCTCAATTTTACCATATATTTATTTCAAAATTAATGCTTCAATATTTTCGGTATAACGGAGGATCTTGTTAAGCCATTTGAGGTAGTATTTTTACTATTTCCCCTTAAATATAGTATAAATACTAGATTGGTGATGTAGTGATTAGGGTGAGATCAAAATCCACCAATGTGCGTGTAATGTGCATGTTTCGGAGACAAATAGTACTGTACCATACATGGCTTATCCCAAATTCAAGTATCGATACCGATTTCGGTATATCCGTGATTTATTATTTGACGCAGATGATGAAAGTAAATATTCTTACCGGACTTTGGCGAAGCCGAAACGATGGCTATAATTTTCAAAGACTATGTATATATGCATATTCATTTCTGCGCCCCTCTTTCACCCAAGAGGGGTCGCTTCCGATACGGCTGAACGATCTTAACAGGTTAAAGCCAGTCTCACAGGAGGTGTCTAGTGGGTAAAAGTCCCACATAACCACGCAGCCGGTTGCGTGGTATGCTTTGAGCATTCACCACCTCCCTCCCTCGCTTCCCGGAGGGTAGCCCTTGTTTGTTTCAGGGCGCATAAAAAAATGGTCTTAAATCTTCCTAATTACTTCATTATCTTTAGAAACATTTTGCCCTTTCGCGGATTTTAGGCTGCATAATGGTTCATAAAAATTAACAAAGCGGTTGTGCGGATATATACGAGTAAATACTCTCAAAAATGAACTAAGAATTTGAATTGTGGTGCAATTTAGAATGTTCTGGATATTCCGAAAAACATGTTATCTTTTTTTACCTGTATCAGTATTTATTAGTTAACAGTTTTATATAAATGAAGTAAGGAACAAACTTACAGTCCACCTAATGATAATGGCAAGTGAACACGATGGACTGAGATGGAATGCCTCACAGCCGGTATTCACACCGATACTACGAGAGGGTGATATCTACCCAGGCAAACTCCTAGGCAGAAAGCCTGTCACTTAGTTCTTATATAAACTTCAAAAAATATTAATATAAAGTCGCTGAAAGAAACAATGTTCTTAAAAAAATAATATGCTTGTTATGATGTGTATATAAATTAAAAGGTAATAATATGTAAACCCAAACTGCGATGGGAAACGTATACTAAAATAGTGTTAAACAAGACTAGGATGTAAATTTTTAGGAACATTGCGAAACACAAATTATGCTGTAATTTATGATTAAAATAGGAATGAGTTTGTATGTAGTCGTAGTCACGCGTCATTACTAAAATATCCTGAAATATAGTTCGGATTTTATTTTCAACTTCTCATTATATTTTAGGGAATAAAAAAAATATTAATCTAAAATTATTAAGCTCTTTCACAAAAGTTTTCTTTATAAAATTTGAAAAGGAATCTCCTTTAGTTATATTATTAAAATGAATCATTAAAATAGGTTCACAATTAGGTAACACTTAAGTAGAATAACATACCGGGTAGTGGCGGTAGTGTAAGAATATCCACTACTCCGTACCGTCTTGTGGATGTCATAAGTTGCGACACAGAGAAATTGAAACAGTAGCAGCATTATCCTTATAACTCAAATTAAAAAAAATGTGGTTGCCATCTGGCCCGTCAGGTGTAGCAACTATGGCAAAATCCTCCCTACGAAAGAATCTACGGGAGAGTCCTATGTACGGCAGTGCACGTTTGTGGGCTGTAATGGATAATTAAAATTAAGAACCTTACCTTTTTAAGAAGTTGGCTAAAACTTTAGTTACGATGTCTTGGCTCAGTCAAAAACTTAGGAATTTATACAATTCTTTAAACAATTGGACAACTATCAAAACCAACATGTAACAGACTGAAGGTTATTTTGCACTTGTAATGAATACTCTTTTAATCGTAACACGTATTTAGTTACGACTGGAATACGTCTAAATAATACCGGTCTGGACTACAGATTATGTGATGCTTTTCTTTTATTTTACTAAAATGAAGTGCCAACGAACTTACCGTTCACCTAAAGGTAAGTGGTTACTGCTATCCATTGACACATGCTGCCAACTTAAAACAAAGAAGGCTGGAGATACTACAAAATATATAACAGTACCACTCCTGCGTAGAAAATGATACCCTCTTTTTACACTTAATATTTGTAAATTAGAAAACTAAATCTCAAAAAAACGAATACAAACGTCTTTATTGGTAGAATTTATTGTCCAATGATTATCACCATTATCATCGTCATCACATCCCATCACAAGTTCACTGTTGAACAAAGGCCTTCTTAAAGAATGCCACAAAGCACGGTCCTAAGCTTGAGCGAGTCCTTAGCATTTGTCAACATGTTGCAGCTCTTACCATGGTACGGTCTTTTTTTTATAGGAAAAGGGTGACAAGCGAGCACACAATCCATCTGATGGTAAGTGGTTGCTGTGGCCCATAGACATATCCTCGTTTGCGAAACAAACTGCAGATGCATTGTCAGCCTTGAGGAATAAGTTTGAATGCCTCTTTTCCGGTAAAAAGGGTCTCCGGTTCTCTACACTCACCATACAAAATACAGTAGCATTAAGCCTCTATTTGACGCTGGTATTCTGTGAGAGCGTGGTCCTTCTCCGGTCGAGCCGACCCATTTGTGCTACAACTATACAGTTAATATAGCTGCAGCGTGGCTCTACCACGTATTCGTATTTTACGTACCACGTACGGTCATGAAATTTTTCTAAACAGTGAAGGGCTGCACTACACTTATAATTTTTATTAAAAAAAAGAGACACGGATTAATTTTATTTAGGCCATTCAAATATTTGTTCCACACGTGATTCGAACTTGCAGCCCTCAGCGCCGTAACTTTTTGCTCAGGCACTGCGTTGGGGAGCCGTCAAATACTATACACATATTATAATATATGTAGGTCACACAAAATGAAGCAAAAAAGTGTTAAAACTGAAAAGCTCCGTTGGTTCCTACTGTTTCAGTATTTTCGAAGCCTATGTTTAATTATCTTCTTTATAAGGGGAAGGGCTCGATTCTATTAACGAAAACAATATCCGACTTAAATGTACATGATGTCTCTTTACATTATGTTGAGAGTTGAAACCTTCATAATAGAATAATTTTTTCGCAAAAAACATTCCAAATTACTCAATATATATCGATATATAAGGTTAATCTCTGATATTAATAATTAGAAAATAATGTTTTTGTAATGACCTATGTTAATTTTATTTTCATTTGTGCGAAAATAATGAATGCAGGTTCGGCCGCACATGGAATACGGTTCCCATCTCTGGACTGGGGTTCCCCGGTGCCAGCTCCTTCCACTTGACCGCATCCAGCGCAGAGGGGCTCGAATTGTCGACGACCGAGTGCTTTCCGATCGGCTCGATTCCCTGGCACTACGAAGAGACGTTGCATCTCTTTGCATTCTCTTTCGTATATACCGCGGGGAGTACTCTGAAGAATAGTTCAGATTAATCCTAGCCGCCAAATTTCGTGAACGCACTACGCGGCAAACGTCTCGATACCATCCACACCATCTGGATGCTTGGCCATCCACCACTGTTTGTTTCAAAAGGAGTTTTCTTCCGTGTACGACCTTTCTGTGGAATAGTTTACCACCGGCGATTTTTCCGAACCGATACGACCTGAGGACCTTCAAGAAAAGAGCTTACCCCTTTCTAAATGGTCGGAAACGCACCTGCAATTCCCCTGGTGTTGCGATTGATCATGGACGGCGGTAATCACTTAACATCAGGTGAGCCGCATGCTCGTCTGCCACCTCTTCTATAAAAAAAATGTCACCTAGAACAGTTAATTGTGCGGGATGTCGCGAAATTATTATTTATCTGAGGTATTTGTTTATGAGATGCGTCAAATGTAAACAGTATTTTGATATGTTTTGTGCAAATTTAACTGTACAGATGTACGCTACGCTCTCCTCTGATTTGAAAACCTCTAGGATTTGCGTTGAATGCCGTTGTAAAATACATAAATGTGATGACTGTAAAATATGACGATATATATATATGTATACGTAATGACGTTGTAAAATACATGAATGTGATGTATTGTTAGTGATTGCCCTGATATGATGAATGATGAATAACCCGGACAATGTTAGATACTGTTTGTACTGGGGCTCGCTATACACCATCTTCACTTATGTTCCAGACAGAACGAGTGCTCTAGCAACTTGAGTAAATCTGGAGAAAATCCGGGTTTCTGTTGTGCACGAATTAAAAGAAATGCAGAAGAGTTTGAAAAAGATTGACTACTAAAATTAGTAATTTGATTAGTGAACAATTTCTCACGTTTGAAACAGAACTTTTTAATATGACGACTGTGTTAACAGGTAGAATTATTGAATTATAGTATAAAATTAAAACGATGACTAAATCGTCTCAGTTTAAAAACAGCGGCGAGGAGACTAGCACACCTGCGTCATTACCCACAGTCCCTCCGCTAGCTCCCACCAAGACCGCAATTAGCCAACAAAATAAAAAGAAGTGGAATAATGCCAAGAAAGATTTTAAGGTCACCACTGCGGCAGTTTTTACTCCCAAGAGCCCGAGGTTCGATCAATCAACCAATGCCTCCGTGAATAACACTGCCTGTAATGTGGATCGGGCAGGGGAATGGGTGGAAGTGAAAAAGACTAAAAGGTTGAAAGCTTCGTTTCTTGGAGCGCCTCAAGGTACTGCGGTGTTAATGTTATAATCTCTGCGCGCAGCAGAGAGGTAGAGGTACGTTCACTTATGTTATGTTCAGTAGGATACAACCCTCGAACAGGTGCGGCCTCATCTTACTTCTATATGTGGAAGTGACGTTTGCACAGTGGAAGCGTTGAAATCACGTGGACGGTACTCGTCGTTTAAGCTGGGAGTTGCGGCCAAGCAAGCTGAAAGTGTTATGTCGCCGACGCTTTGGGCAATGGATATTTTTGTTAAACCTTGGCGCCAGAACTTTCGTGCCAGAGAACATAATACGCAGCAATAGGCGCCAACGGTTTATGAAAACAACTCTGTGCTATCAAAATATTTGTGGTATACGCTCAAAAATTATGAATTTTCGTAAAAATGGAATTCAAGCTACTCGTAATTTTGACATAATCACCTTGACTGAGACGTTTTTGACTAGCTCTGTGTCCAATGGTGAACTTTTTCCCCCTAACAACTATGTGGTTCATAGAGATAGCTTAGATAACGATGGTTGGGTATTGTATATTGATGGTATGGTATTGTTGGCGTGGGTAATAGCTACGAGGTTCAGGTGATTTCAGATATTGACGGTATGACATCTGATAAAGAACTAGTATTCGCATTTCTAAGCTGCAAAAATGTAGTTTTTATATTGTGTGGTGTACCTACCACCAAATTATCGTGATGATCAGTACATTGATGTTCTTACTTGCATAGAAAGTAATATAAGTTATTTTTTTTCTTATTTCTTGCGGCAGTAATCTTAAAACCCAATTTAAAAATTTTGGGACTTCTGTAACCTACAGCAACATAGTAATATTTATTACAATACTTGCGATGGCTTGACTATGACTATGGAGTGACTATGATCGTAACCAATTGGAGGTGTTGCCTGGATTGGATCCACTCATGACAATAAATTAAACCTTCGTTGGATGTCAATATCAATCTCTCATAGAGGAAGTTCTTGCCTAGGCTGCATTTTCGTCAGATGGGAGTTCGGATGAGATTCCTGATTGGAATTGGCGTAAGCTGGACTTTCAAGGTCTATATGCAGCATTAGCTGGATTAGAATAGTCAGATTTAATGAGTTTTACAGACGTAAACGCAACCGTAGAATTTTCTACAACAAATTGAAAGAAATTGTTAATTTGTATGTACCAAATAAAAAACTTTTTCTAAATCATCGCCAGTATATGAATCCTAAATGTTTAACGCCTGTGATCATACTTAATATTTAAAAAAATACTTCCATCTAAAGAGATTTAAGCGAGAAGTAAAATTATTTAATAAAGAACTGTTTAAAGTTCATCGATGGAGGGTTAAAATTTTAATTGACAACGCATATGAGTAGCATCTTAAGTTCACACAGAAAAACATAACTCACGATCCGGTATCATTTTAGAAATATGTTAGTGATACGTATAGTTATAGGGTAAAGAAGTAGCAGGTAAAGATGCAGCTAATGCCTTTGCTGAATATTTTTGCTCCGTATTTCATGATGAAAAGCTCCTATTAAATTATGATGATGGATATAGTGCAGCTAATTTACAAGCAAATGTGATGCCCATCTCAGTCAGGAAAGTAGCCAAGAGTGATTCCAGATTGGCAACAAAACGCCTAAAGCTATTATCTGCTGGTGGCCCTGACCGCATTCTTACTTTTCTGGTCAAGGATTGTGCGCCTGTTCTTCAATCACGCTCTTTTTCATTTTTAATCTGTCTTAAAATTCTAATATAATATAATATTTCAGTGTTTTTAATTATCTTAGACAGGCTACCTGTTCCAAAGGGAAAACCTGGACAGGATATTACAGCTTTTAGACCAATAGCGGTGCTTTTGGTTCTGGCGAAGATATTTGAAACCATGTTGAACTTTCGCATTAGCAAATAGTTAGATTTTGCATGAAAATCAATATGGGTTGCGAAGAAATCGCTTAACGAATACTAACCTGAGATCACACGTGGACTATGTATGTATGGATTTTAGAAGACAGGTAGACGTCGAATATTTCGATTTTAGGAAAGCTTTTGATCTGGTGAGTAATGACATAATTTTACAGAAGTTAGCTAAGTTGGGTTTTACTCCGAAGCTTCTTCATTTATTTGCTAGCTATTTGGATAAACGTTGTCAATTCGTTAGAGTAAGTGGTTACGATTATATACATTATTTTACTAGATCTGGTGAGAGTTAGGGTGTACTCTTTGCCCTACGCTATTCTTAATTTTTATAAATGACTTGCTTACTGAAGTTAAATCTGCGAAATTCCTGTTATTCGCACGTATAATTGACTTAGGCTTATTATTAAATAAAAAATTAGATTTTCGCAATCATATGACATCCATTTAAAAGTCAGCTAGTAAGACTTTTGTGATGTGGACTGCTGATGACTTTGATGATATAAGGGTGGCTTGGTGGTAAGTGGATGATGTTGTGCATAGAGATCAACACGTATTCTCGATTAAGTAACAAAATGTATTTGAATTATCATGCCTCGTTTCCAGTAAAATGGGTCTCCGGTACTCTATACTCACCATAAGAAAAACTATCAGACAGCATAAAGCTGCTATTTTATGCTGGTGTTCTGTGAGAGCGTGGTCCTCTCTCGGTCGAGTCGACACTTTCGTGCTATAGTATGTTTCTAGGGCAAGCGGAAAAAAGTACATTTACCTTTGACGATATCATCGGGGTAGCCAACCGTTTTTTGGTTTTATTTTTTTTATTCTTGCGTCATTGCATACATAACCATAGTGAAAGATAAGGGCGCCGAGTGCGAAGTTCTCTACATCTCCTATGTCCATTGTTATATTACAAAGAAAGATTGTCCTGTCCTTAAATTAATTAATAAGCAAATTAATTTTAACTTTAATTTATTATTTTAAAAAGTCGTAAGAGTTATTAAAAATTTCATTATTACGTTAAGTAGTTTAATAAGTAGTTGTAAAAAACATAACCACTTCTTGGCAGTCAGGTTAAAAGATGAACTTGTATGCTAATTTGAAGCATGCAGAAAATTTCTCATAACAGATTTATACATATACAAAGTCGAGCGTAAAAAGCGGCACGGCCGTACCATCCTTTTCTCGAAGCAGTTTAGGTCATTTTCTACCTCTCTATAACTTCGTTGTGAATAAAACTAGAAGCCTAAATTTTCAGTAAGCAAACAGGCATTATATAAACACCGCATATTTCATAATTTTATTCAATTTGAACCGGTAGTTTAAGAATTATAACTAGTCAATGTTTCTTAATTTTGTCACTCACTGACTGACTGACCTATCATCAAAACTCTAAGGCACTTCTAGCAGACATAGAAGTTTTAAATTTAGAATACAATTAGTATTTAATGTATAACATCTGCACATTTAAACAAAATTTCACATTAGTTACAATAGCAAATAAAAATTAAAACAATTACTACATTTCTAGCCATTACAGCCATTTTTCACGCAAACTCAGAGAGGTGCGATTTTTTTGACGCCGAGCGTATAACTGAAAATTTTAAATCTCAAAATATCTAGACGTAAGCGCATTTCAAAGCAGAATGAGGAATGAGTTCCATACATTATTTTCATTTTTATGGGTTGGTAAGGTGAGGTCATTTAGGTATTAATTACTACTACGTATAAAGAAGACAACGCCTTGCATGATTTTGCGCTACGCTTTGCGGTACACTATACCGAAACTGTTTAGTTAGTGTCATAGATTACTACTGCATTAGTGAGTGCCCAACGCCCGCACAGACGAGTCATACTCGCTTCGCATAATTAACAACTTCAAAATGCCAGATTGTGTTCTTAAAGACTACACAGTAAACACTCCAGAACATAAAAAAAGTGACGGTTTAACATTTCATCGGTAAGTACACACTAAAACGTTTAAAGTTTTTCACGTTGTTAAAATGCTCACGAGAATCGGGCAAAATGTAAAATCTATGGGAGCGACTTGTTGTACAATACGTTGAATGGTACGCGTAAGCGCCATGAAATTCCTGGCGCTTATGACGTTTTGGTCGCGAAAAAACTAATCCCTAAGAGCCTGACCACGGGACATTCGCCGCAGCGAAAATTCGCACGGCGCGAACGGCAAGGCGTCTAGTGACAAAATAAATGTATAGAAATGTATGTTCCAAGCCACGCGTAGCGGCGAGTGGAAAAGCGACCGGCGAAATTTACTGGGCAATTCGCGCGGGCGACTGGCGGCGCGGCGGGCGACTGAAACAAATGTATGAATGAGTACGGTGCGAGCCACGGAGTCGGACGTCAGACGCGGTGAATAGTATAGGGAACAAAATATTTTAGTTGTTTTCGCCACGAAAAATGCAGACCCAACAAAAACAACTTAAAATTCTATCCATATTGACTTTTGTGTCCAATTCTGGTTGAATATTAACAAGAATATAATCGCAGGTTTCAACACTCATTCTGGTACTTATTCGTCAATTTTTTCTAGATGCATTCTGTATTTGTTGTGGAATTCTCTACCTATAACCCGATTCCTATTCAAATCGTGTACTCCGCAATCACTTGCAAATGTTATGTCCTGAATCAAAAAACAATTACTTTCTAAGCAATATCGAGATCACTTTGATAAAAACATTTCACTCTCGGCCTATCTGGTAGCGGCGGCAAACGTGACTTCCCGCGGCCCTCAAATCGCGACGCGCGAATTGTCACCCCGCCTGTCGCTTCGCCGTTCGTGCCCCTGATCCCAGTGGCCAGGCCGTAATGCAAACTTTTATATGTGGTAGAACCATGCTGCAGTTATGGGTCGGCTAGACCGGGGAAGGAAAAAATAGTAGCTAAATGCTACTGTGTTTCGTATGGTGAGTGTAGAGAACCGGAGATCCTTTTTACTGGAAAGAGGCATTCAATCTTAGTCCTTACCGCTGACAACGCACTCGCATTTTGATTCGTAATCGAAAATAGATGTAGATGTCTACGGGCCACAGCAACCATTTACCGTCTGGTGGACTGTGTGCTCATTTGTCACCCTATCCTATAAAAAAAACTAGCGCTGCATGTTTTAATAGTTTAGTTAGACAACGTAACTTATTTTAGCGCTGCAGCGAACTTAAGTTCTAACTCTTACCGAAATGAAGCAAAATTTGGTTCAAGGTGTCTGTTCTATACGCTAGTAATATAGTTCGATTCGCTCGATCCGCTTTCTCAAAACGGAAATCGTATCGAAACAGGTTTGTTATGTCTGAAGGACTGCTTCCTTCACCCTACCCCGTACCAGACACGCTTAGCACATAACTATATGTAACCAATAAAGAATTGTATGGAAGCAATACCTGTCGTTTTGTTTCGATGATAATACTGAGGTCAATGTACGTTTTTTCGCATGCCCTAGAAACGTATTTCTGCATTGCGAATACTGCCAGTTTAATTGGGCTATTTGTTGAGCAGAAAATGAAATAAAATCATATCAAAAAAGAAATTCGGTTCTAAGCCACGACTTTTTTACAAAATGTATTATTGAAAAAATTTCTAAGAGAATCACGGAAATAGATATTAAGGTATAAAATCACAGAAAATTATCCGGACCGCATTATTTTAGCACAGTGCAATAATCTCTCCTCAGATCATTAATACATAGCGACCAGGTGTTATGAATTAATCTATGCATTATAAAGGCCGATGGCACGGACAAAGTAAGCTAACTGTGCAGGTGCAGCAGTGCACATGACCTGTCTTTTCTGGTCTGGTGACAACAGTCAGAGCTTAAGCTCTTCGTCCGATTCGACTTATCAATCGGTCCCTTGAGAATTTCTTTTCGCATTTGATCAACAGGGTATGTTCACATCGTAAAGTTACATAAACAAATTTGGGGAAACATAGGTGACATGAGCCATAACCGAAAAAAGTTCTATGCATATAATCTATCCGTCTACCTGTTTGTAAGCCCGGGTTCACATTTCAAATGGCTAAACCAATTGCAGCCAATGCCAGTAGAGATCTTGGCTATATTTTATCCAAATAACTCAGATATCGTTTTTGTGAATCAAAAAATTGACGAAATAAATGGTGTTTGATAATTATCATAAGTCCAAGTAACGTCATATTAATAGGCAGGCAAAGTTGGGGTGAGTCTCTAGTAATAAATCAAATAATCTAGTAATATATATAATAATATATACTTTATAATAAGACATATATATAAGTCTTAATATGAAAACTGAAAATATATCAGCAAAACCGTTTTTTGTGTTTTTAAATAGGTACAATTCATTTCAAAGATGGTGGAAGATAAAAAAACAGTTACATTGACTGATTTAATCCTTTTTAATTTTTTATTCATAAAATAGTTTTAAGTTTTTTTTTTTCATCTGAATGTCTAACAATTCGTTAAACTAGTATTACAGACGAATAGATTGGTGTGCCAAAAGGCCGAACGAGAAACACACTGAACCAAATGCATTCATTGGCGTTCAAAGACTATCGTAGAGAATTTATATTTTACTTGTTGTGTGTACACCTATTTTTATATACCATATTAAGATAATACTTATCTTAAATTTCAAGCACCTGATAGTAATAATAATAGTCTAATCTGATAAAAATAATAAGCTCTGACCTAATCGTAAACGGTTGTGATATATGGGTGCATGCGAATGCATTCAAAATTATTTATTATTCAGTCTGCGGCATGCATTGTCTAGCATCGATCGCTTAAAAAGGTTTTAAACTATTTGAGTGCTAGAATACTTTAAGGTTTAATATTAAAAAAAATCTTTGAAACATAACATAGCGAAAAAACTGCATTTTGATTTACTTTAGTTGCAAGTTATTTGTGATGTTTCCGGTATTGATATCACCGAGATTAAGACAGTACGTCGTTATTTTATTAGGTAAGTGTACTCGTACGTTTAACAAATATATAATGATCAATCATTATTACCATCGTTACAATCCATATCTAGTTCACAGCTGAACAATAGCTTCACCCAAGAAAGGCGATTTTCTTTTCACTGCAATTCCATAACAGAACTAAACGAGGCTGCAAAATATTTAATCTAAATATTTTATGATCTACTAGCAACCCACCTCCGCTTTGCCTGGGTAGAATCTATTAATGTGGCGTCATTTAGTTTTTTTTAAATTGGTAGTCACCAGCAACAATCTATAAACACCGACACCGACGCCCGCAGAGGGGCCCCCCGTGGAGGAAGCTGAAATGGAATGCCTATAATGGCCCCATTAAGCTTCCTCCAGGCGAATATCAACCACTGCGCTTGCGCTCAGGATCTGTTGCTCCAGAGCATGGCGCAGTGGTCGATTAACATCGCTGTGGTCGCTGAGCCGTATTTTGTCTGGCCTAGGGAGGACTGGGTGGCGGACCTTAACGGCTCAGTGGCCATCATCTCTTCGGCCGCCGCCGGTACCCCGACCCTCGAAGGTGCCAGGAGGGGTCAGGGGTGCGTAGCGGCACGGTTCGGGGAGTTCGTCGTTGTGGGGGTGTACTTCTCCCCGAACCGATCTCTCGCCGAGCTCCACAACTCTCTTGCAGAGCTGAGAGCAGTCGTTGTCGGAAGTTATCCCCTCCCCGTACTTGTCCTCGGGGACTTCAATGCCAAGAACTTGGCTTGGGGTTCTCGTCGTACAGATGTGCGGGGTAGGATGGTGGAAGGCTGGGCTCTGGAGACAGGCCTGGTCGTCCTAAACCGGGGTTCTGTCCCCACGTGTGTGCGGATGCGGGGCGAGTCGGTGGTGGACATCTCGTTCGCTAGCCCCGCTCTGTCGCCGCGTGCCATTGACTGGCATGTCATGGAGGGGGTGGAGACCTACTCCGACCACCGGTACATCC
>DWHP01004411.1:0-12590 GCA_018247895.1 Parnassius honrathi
TACAAATTTTCAGGGACAGACGGGCTATCCTTTAGCGCGTAGCGATCGTTCTCCTGTTCTCTAACCTCCATGACTCAGAAGCATAGATTAATGGAGTATAGAGGTAAGGAAGACGATCTCCCATAGGAGAATAGTTGAAAATGTGTACTTCTTTAAGCAGTAAGTAACAGTTCAAAAACTTTCCACAACAGTGCTCGAGTAGCTACTGGCTGTGATAAATCGCCGTAAAATACGTTGAGTGATTTTGAAAATAAAAATTTTGGAAACAATAAAGTAAATAATTGTAAAAAGAATTTTGGTGAAAGTCTATTATTCAATAAAAAAATTATAAAAAGTACTTTAAACTTTAGACCGTAGCTACAGTGGTGCCACCTATTTAACGCTTTCCTACGGACACTTTTTTATACAGAGTCTGTACTTCTTACCTCTACACTCGTAGACAGAGAAACCACCAGAATAATGTGGCCTCGAGTGAGAAAGGACGATAACGTAGTTTTACGTTATACAATAAAAACAAATACAATAAATCTTTATGACTTTTAAACATATTTATATAATTTTTTTATTGTTCTAAGGACTGAACTGAACAAGGTTCACCAATCTTAAGCTCACAAAATACTTTTTTCTCACTTAAACCAACTTGTAAACTCCTTAGATCGCTACGAACTGTTAAAGTTGTTTAGCAAAGTGTAGTTTGCTAAACAAAAAAACCAGCGTGGAGAAAGAGACAAACAATCACACTGCTCTGTCTCATTTCTAGGCAAGACATATGCATAAATCTATCTTTTTCGTGTGCGAATGCGAAAGAAGGCGTCGATTTGTCTATAGGATTCTCTGTCTACGTCTACACTCCATACATAGATTACTGTATGTATACTAGAGTATATGGTCAGACAGAAGTCTAGCTCAAGTGTCAACTCTACTCTATGACTCTGTTATAGAACCATAGACTTAGAATATATTGGCCGTAGCCAGTTCTCTGTCTACGATACTGGCACATGAGTAAATAAGCCGACCAGAGGGGAAGCTACATACAAACGGCACGCTGAGAATACACCCAATATAGCGTAGCGATGTGTGCGTGAGTTCTCACCGACAGGTTCACTGACGCTCCATCGGGGTACAAACCGGTTTGCGCCAGCTCAGAGTATCACACGACAATACACCAACAATATTTCGAAATATTACATATCAATTATTTTATTAAGTTTTTGCAATGAGTAAATAATTCGATTTATTTTAATTAAAATGAGTTGAGTTATTGTAAATACTATCGCAGTTCCCTCGTATTTTGGCTCTAGAATATGAAAAAATCATCCGATTTTGATAATTTTTTTTGAAGTCTTCATTTTTACGGCGGATTTACGAAAAAAATTACAAGAATAAAAAAAATTAAAACTTTATTAAAACTTTTAGGGCTTTAAATGTTCATGAAAATGCACTCGTTCACGTATAATTGTTGATATCTTTTTCATAAATAATCGAACGTTGTTATATATTTTTTCATAATCTACACAAAAAAACGAACATTTAAAAAACATTGAAAAATGTTTGTTTATGAATTTTTTATTTTGGTTTTTTATAGAGTGTAAGATCGAGCGAAGCGACATCGGGACTTGGGGCATCCCGACTCGGACAGGTTAGGTTAGAAGGAGATGGTGGGGTCAAATGAGCGAGCTGTTATGTCCAAACCTAGTTAGTTAAAAGCGCTGACTCGATTATATTTAGTATAAAAGCCTAGAGTTTGAGGTAATCGAAGCAGTGCAGCTCCAACCCATATTAAATGCATATCGCACACGCCGTTCGCGGCTTTTGTATATTTTTTATAATATTTTAATATTGGGGAAATTAACCAAAAGAACTTCCGGGATTGGGTGTAAAAAGTTTTTTTTTAAAAACACCTTCTGAACGGCCCTCCTAACAAATTTGGTGTCAGAAGTGGGATGTCATAAGGTCTACTGGTACATCGGTAGTGTGGCATCCGAATCCTGGGAAACTCTGAAGAAAGATCTACAGTAAGTCTCCACGCAAGTATTTTTTCACGCATGCAAGTATTTTTTCTTCCAACAAGGCTTGAAAGTAGAAACTTTTAAAAGTTTGGATTTTTTTTGTAAAGGCAATTGTGCTCTTTATTTGTAAATAGTAACGGATCAATGTTCTATGCAAGTATTTTTCTTCCAACAAGGCTGGAAGTTTACTATTTTAGCAAATGCGATTGCACTCCTTATTTATACGATCTAACGGATCAATTTTCGATGTAAAAAGAAAATACTTGGAAGTGTCTCGAGCCCTGGTTTTTGGCGCTGGTATCTGAAGGTGAACGTACTTTTAAACCCTGCTCGATTTTGCAGGTACGACCCATATCTCTCACAAAATAAAGTTGTTTAAGACTATAAATCAATAGCAGACTACAGACTGGTAAAAGTGCTCCGATTTTGTGATTTAAGTGTCTGCGCGTGTAAAATATTATAGGAAACGACGAAACAAGTGCTTCGATGTTAATATAAACCTCAATTTATTTTGATCGGTTAGGCGTCTTATGAACTTGAGTTACTGTCGTCATCGACTGTCTGCTGGGTAGACAATTTAATCCCGTTCTATATAAATAGCTGTAAAATATTTGATTTCTTCAGGTACTGTATCTGTAGCACCTGTGCTTTTAAACATATTTATGAGCAGAACATATAAAACAATGAGTATTTTTAAAACTCTTACGGAAAAATATTGGTACACATAATCGTCTTATTTAAATTAAACAATAATACTAACTATAATCTAACATTTTCATACATTTATAATTTAATTGATTGACGGTATGTTTTGTTGTAAATGTTTGTTAATGTATAGCACTGACACACAAAAATAAAATAAAAACTCTTTTTCACTAGAATCCATTATTTTTAAAAAGTTGAAGTGCTTACAAATACAAAATTAACGTCAAACTTATCTTTGAACCATTTAGACCTAGTATTCCAACCATTTAAAAAAACATGATGCGTTGTAGTGTGTTATAGGGTGTAAAGGTGATAGTGGAACGAAAACGCCAGGGTTGTCTTTTCATTCGTAATTATACCACTTTTTATCGGTTACTAAGCATTCTGTAACATTTTATAAATTCATTTATTTTATATAATGTACTCTAGACGTAAATTAATCGTTAAAAAAGCACAAAAATAACAATTATAAGTATTAACCTAAAATCTTTGGAATTGCCAACATTTCTATAAATTATTATCCACTAGTATAGGAAATAATAATATGTATTCTGCAGTATCTATTATTTAAATATCTGAAAGATTTAATGGCTTGTTACAGTTTTCCTGAACATGATAATTTAAGTTGGAATTGGATTCCTCCCTGCTAATGCAGAGTGAGGAACAGTTCCAATAGCATCTTGAAGACTTTAAGTGAACCGATTACATTACCGATCTGGAAATTCTTTGTGCGAAGGGTGGCGATCACGGGAACCTACCCTTTCCCCTGATGGTTACTCTTAGTAACAAATATAATCGTAGGTAATTTATAGTAACAAGTATAATTTTTTAATCCCAATTAATAAAATACTAACATAGTTTGTAAGCCATTTTGTACTAACACAATATGGATGTACAAGTTGTCTGAAATAAATGATTTATTATTATATATTATTATAATACAATATTTTGCAATGTATTCTACAGTATTGAAATAAATTACATTTGTTAATCTTGGTACATTAATTCATTATCAAGCCGTTCGATCAAGGGTGTTATGAAACCTAAAGTGTGGTAGATTTAACATACAAATCACTTGATTTCAGATTGATCCTGTTGTTAGGTCAACAGCAGGCTCAATCTGTCGTCCGTCAACGACTGATCAAAAGTCAGTTGAAATAGTAAACCCTCCCATTTGAACTCAAGCAAAAAAATGGAAACCTTCATATGAAGCTTGTTTTGTTTAAAGGACAATAATCAATAAAAGCTTATTATTAATAAACAACATGTATTATTTACCTACGAAGTCAAAACATAAAAAATGGCTGTTATTGAGAACCAAATCATCATCATCCATCCTCACCCTTCTGCCCTCATCGCAATTGATTTGAGTTTGGCAGCATGTCTTTTCCTCCGCAACGCATGCCTATATATAAGTAGTATAGTATGTAGCATGAATGGGTTGGCTCGACCGGTGAAGGACCACGCTCTCACAGAATACAAACGTAAAATAGTAGCTTGATGCTGCTGTTTCGTATGGTGAGTGCAGAGAACCGGAAACCCTTTTTATTGGAAACGAAGCATACCATCTTAGTCCTCATGGCTGACAACGCATCTGCATTTTGATTCGTAATCGAGGATAAATGTAGATGTCTAAGGGCCACAGCAACCACTTACCATCAGGTGGACCGTGTGCTCGTTTGTCACCTTATCCTATAAAAAAATACTTATCGGTGATAATCGGTATTAGCAGTGTCCCTTTTAAGGCTTTCTTTACGTACTCATTTCTTATTTTATAACAAGTTATGCGGTAAATTTTTCCTCACACTTGTAACCTTAAATATAGTGACGTATTTTTTGTCTCTTTTTGCAACACGCTTTGGTGATGAATATAGTATTCCCTGTCTACGGTATTGTACAATAAACTGTCAAACATATTTCATTACAAAATGTTCTTTGACTATGGAAACGCGATTCGGATTCGCGAAAATCTCGTCAGTGCATTTCACGGTAAGAACGTATATGGGTGAATCTTGAGAGGCTCAATTTACTATGTTCGGAGAAAAAAAGTACCCGTAAAAAGTAATTTGAATTTAAAAACCAAAATATTTTTTTACTACTATAATGTATGATAGTTTTTGTGTCTAATTTGGTACAAAATATTCGAAAAAAATCAGAAAGTTCTAAATATTGATACATCTGACGCGTTCGCTTCACATTTCGCGAACAACTTACCAACAAAACACTTACTTATGAACGGAAATAAAATAAATAATGCGGTCTAATCGCTAGCAGGTTTATTGTTGGTATATATAAAAATTATACCGTACGTGTGTTTATGACAATTTAGTTAAGAATTATAATATAAAATTTGTCCGAGACTAAACAGTGATTCCCGTGGCGCTTTACTAAACTACGTACATTCATAGTGAAATGTTCTAGAGGAGTGCCTCAGCGTCGTCGCATGAGCGCATTGACTTAGAAATATATAATAACTATATCTCTATGAATGAGCACTACTAGTAGCGCTTCGCACGTATTTGCGGAAGATTGCACCGCTGGTTGGTTTTAAGGATTTGTTGTCGGGATTCACAGAATCATATATATATATATATATGACGTTCTTTTCAAAACCTGACTATTATACTTTCGACAGAAGTGATTTTTTTGGTTTACCGAATCAAAAAATTGCATTGCAAAATTGGACTGAAACTCTATAATTACACCAGAAAAAAATAATAGAAGGCATGATTTCGTCAAAAGTAGATTATTCCACTTCAAAATCACGTCACCCATTTCAAATATTAGTTTTATGAACAAAATAAAATTAATGCAGTTGTTCATTAAGTATTTAGTCTCAATTGCAACAAAACGCATTTTATCCTTAACTTTTCAGGCAAACAGAGGTGCAGTAATTGATTCCGCTTTGCTAGATTTTTTAAAAACTCATGATTTGGAGAGAATTCATTCTATCAGGTTGTTTTGTGATGATTGTGGGGTCAGAACAAAAATTCGCATATTGTGCATGTACTTTTGTTCTGGCCCCAACAACAACAAACCAGCAAACATTAAAACTGTTTTTCCTGGTCAGAGAACTCAGCTTTTTGCCTGCTTACAGGGTTTTTGAACGTGTATAAATGTAACTTAGGCGTCATCCAATTATTACAACCCCAGAAGAATGTATAGAATATCATTATCAGTTTGGAACAGATAAAAAGTTGGGATCGAATTGGAAGTTATACAATATTAAGGAATTAGAAACAGTTTACAAAAAAAAATATAGGTATACAGAATTTAAAACAAGTTACTTTTTTTAAAACCACTAGTAATAGAAACCAACTTCAATGTCACATTAAAACTTTTAAAAACACACAACAACATATTTATATCGGGTGATAAATACAAAATTGTACCTTCTAAAAGGACAAAAATGTCTTAACTTTACTATAACTGAAAATGCAATAAAAAAGTATCTGAATTTAAAAAAGAAAAATGATGTGAGAAACTTGCTTGTTAAAAATATTTTAAACCACGTTGATAATTTGTTTATCTTAAACCCCTACATTTCTCTTACTATTCTAAAATATCGTCTTGTACTTAAATTTACGTACTTACTACGCTCGAGTCCAGTCTGGAAATGTTCAGATATTTTAAAAGATATTGATAATAATCTTAAAATAGCTTTAGATTTTTTTTAAATTTGACTTTAAATATAACAGCCTGGGATCAAGCTACTTTAATTATAAAGTTTGGTATTGAAGTAAGAAATCTTTCTTTGCGTTGCACTGCCTGCTTTCCTTACTTCCGTGCATAGTGTCAAATATCAATGACTTATGTAACAATTTTAAATAATGAAACAGACCAGCTTTGATGCGGAGGCAAGGCAAGCATGGCTAATGTTCTGATTAGGTAAAAATGTCCCACTGGAAGTCAGCCAACAAAAACAGTGGGATATTCCGTAGGTACGGAGTGTGCAGAAAGATTTGTTTCACAATTTCCAGTGACCAAGATCAGGCTCGTCTTGTTGCTGTTTCGACTAAGGAATCTAGTCACTGGGTACACGCGGTACCATCAAGTAATCTCGGCACATTGCTTGATGGGGAAATCGTCATAGGAATCCGTCTAGGAGCGACAACTTGTCAACCTCACCAATGCCTTTGTGGTAGCAGCATCGACGAGTTTGTGCTGCACGGACATTCATGTAAGAAAAGTGCATGTAGGTTTTCCGGTCACGGTTCTTTGAACGAAGTTATCCGAAGGGCTCTTGTCTCTAAATGTTCCCTCAGTTTTAGAGCCTTATGGAATATTAAGAGACCATGGCAAGAGACCCGACAGTATGACTTTGGTCCCTTGGGAGAGAGGCAAAGTTCTAGTGTGGGATGATACTTGTGTAGATACTTTGGCGGTCTCTCATCTCGTTTAGAGCCGGGCCGGCATAAGAGGCAGCTGAATTAAGTAAGTGACGCAAATATGAGTATTTAAGAAATTACTACATATTTGTGCCATTTGCTGTGGAGACTATCGGTCCATTGGATCCATGCGCGGTGACGTTCCTAAAGGAACTGTATCTGCGACTAGTCGTCGCTGATGGTGATAAGAGGGCTGATTTTTTCTCGCTCAAAGGCTAAGTACAGCCACTCAGCGAGGAAATGCAGCCAGCGTTCTTGGCACGATACCACGGGATCAGGACTGTATGACAATTTAAATTTTTAGTTTTAGTTTATTTACTGTAGGTTTTTTTATTGCATGTAACCTTTTAGTTAGATAGAATTATAAATTATATGATAAAATTCAAGTCAATATAGTAATAATCCCTACAAATAACGATCAATAAATTTAAAATGCTTGCAAACACAGTATTATCATAAGCGTTTCTTCTTCTATTGTAGGAAACCTGCACAAAGCGATAAGATGATTTTGTGCTTTTTGTGTACACAATAGTTGAGTTACTTTTTATTATAGAATAATAGTGACAAACGAGCACACAATCCACCTGATGGTAAGTGGATGCTGTGGCCCATAGGCAACTACATTTAACCTCGATTAAGAATAAAAACGCAGATGCATTGTCACCCCTGAGGACTATGATGGAATGCCTTGTTTCCAGTAAAAAAGGGTCTCCGGATCTCTACAGTCACCATAAGAAACACAGCAGTATTAAGCTGCTATTTTACGCTAGTATTCTGTGAGAGCGTGGAACCTTTCCCAGTCGAGCCGACTCATTTTTGCTACAAACATAACATAATATAGCTGCAGTGTGGCTTTATCACGCGTAAAGATACTGACCGTATAAAAGCACTTACCGTATAAGAGTACTTTCCGTATAAGTTTTTAAATTATGAATTAATTTTTAGTCAATACAAAGAGATTTAAATATATATACTATAGAGCGGACATTGGGTACATTTGCATACAAAAACTTTGTGCTCGCGCGTCTGTTACGCCCTCTACCGAAGCATAGCAATACTACGCTGAATATTCATTAGAAAAACATTTTATATCTCATTAGGTGACGCTACCAAATATAAGGTGAAAATCCGTTTTAGGCACGTCGTCAATCAATAACATATTGGTAAATAAATAGTGATGTTTTTGGATAACAGAGGGCACTGATTACAATTATAATAAATGTACTAGAACAATCTACTAGAAATAATAAAATTTAAAGATTATTTGTTAAATATACATTATTCTTAGGATAATAAACTGAAATCGCGTTCATTTTTTGCTCCATATCGTGACTTACAATAACTTAATGCACAACCGGGCATATTTTCTTTAAAAATATTTTTTAAATTTATGAAACGAATTCGTCTTAACATTTTGACGATGTCACTAAGACTAAATGACAAAAATCGGGAATATATCCTATAAGACAAAAATTACAGACGACAACTTCGTTGTTGATGTCCGGTCTATTACTACTACTTAAATGTCTTTGAGTCATCGATATAAATGACAAGATATGGTCGAGCAAACAAAAATATTTCACGGTTTAAGTTTAGAATAAATCAGCGCTATCTCTTAAATATTCGTCAACTACCACAGAGCTAGTGTTTCCACTTATGATTTTAGTTTTACCCTAGTACCTGTAGAAATACTCCCTTAATAATCGTAAAAAAACAAAATAGCTTTATCTATTGCACCTAATTTCAATTTTTTAAATAACAACATCATTGCAAGATTTAAATATCATTTCACGATTAAAAATCCTGAGTTTCATGATGAAAAAGACGTTCTCATTTTTAAAATATAATAACACTTAGTCTCATATGAATAACGAATATTATGTAACTAAGTAAAATATTATACAATTATTCCGATATACAGAATAAAAACTTTTTCATTCTACACTTTCCTAGTTCTTTTGAACCTTTGATAAATCTCTAAAAAAATACATAGGGTGGGTATAAAAAACAGGGTTACCGGAAGTTCAATTTTACCCCAAATTATACAAAACTCTGTCAACTTGAAGAAACGCCTAAAGCCCTACCTATATTAGTAGATTTACCCTAAAATTGTGCAAAATGTACACTGCATGGACGCACGGCACGCATTGGTGCTTGTGTTGGTGCTCCATAAACATTTTCGCACCTAGACCATTTAACCCAATGGACGAGTAATGCCCCTAATGCTACGAAAAAAAAGTCTGTCACTTTTCTTGGGGGTGAGGAAACGCTACATAGACAGTACTGAACACCTACTCAATAAAACTTTGTGTCATTATGGCACACACAAATCTAAATCTCCAACACCATTACATTTTACGCACACATGTAGGTTCAATACATGAACATAGAAAAATAAATATACATATTTTGAGGTCCTAGGAAGCTGTTCCGACTATTTTCGGCTGGACGTGCGTACGTGTTTGTGTGCATGTATGTAAATAAAATTTTCGCATATGATATCTTTAGAACGAGTCAACCGATCGAGGTGAGCGATATGGTGTTCGAAAGTGTTCATCGAATCGTTTTAAAGATATTCAAAAAATAAAAAAGTTTTTGCCAGTTTTTTCCAAATAACTTTCAAAATATTTGACTAATCAAATCCAGATATTAAAAATGCTTTTTTGTACTTAAAAAACTGCGTCGAATGTCGCCAAATAAGTGTAAATTGTACAACGCGTTCAAAAATTGTAGCTATTAATTTTTTTCTAAATAATCGTTTTTTTAGATTATACTTTTAAATTCTTGGATCTATCGACTCAAGAACTGACAAAAAATTTCTTGCACTTAAAAAAACGGCATCGAATGACGCCAAGTGTTTCAAAATCGAACGAAGTGTTCAAAAGTTATAGCCATTTAAAAATGCTATATAATCGTTTTTTAAAGGTTTTAAGTTATTGACCTCGAAGAACTCAAAAGTCAACCAATTGGAAGATTTTCGAGCGTATCCAGTTCGAAAGAAAGTGGAAAATACCAGGGTTTGCCTACTGGCCAACCGCTTTTCAGATTTTTTTGTTTAGTGGAAGGGTTCATGTCTGAGTTTTATTTTACTCACAACAAAACAACATTCTGTCCTTGGTAACGGTTATGTCCATTGATATAAATGTCAAAGATATGGCTGTGCGAACACGATACATTGTACACGGTTTAAGCGTAGAATAAATCAGTGCCATCTATTTAATACTCATAAACTACCACGAGACCAGTGTTTCCGTATATGATTTTGGTTTTACGCTATAAGCTGTAGAAATACTCCCTAAATTACTGTAAAAAAATCAAAATAGCCTTATTTGTTGCACCTAATTTTCAATATTTTAAAGAACAGCATCATTGCACGATTTGAATATCATTTCACGATTAAAAATCTTGAGCTTCGAGATGAAGAAGACGTTCTCATTTTCAAATTATAATAACACTTAGTCTCATAGGAATAATAATAATAATGTCCTCCAGACCGAATTTCGGCCACGGCGGCCTGCCTCACAGAAGCTAGCCATCGGCGCAGGACAGGAATATAGTGCCCAAGTGTATGCGCAAGCACAGGTGCACTCACCATTTCCTCACTCTCATAATCCGATGGGACGGTAAACCAACACGACCGGAGAGAGATCAGGCGCAGGACCAACGGCTTTACGAATTTTGAATAACAAATATGTAACTAAGTAAAAATATATCATTATTCTATTCTATTTACTATATTATTTATTAAAGAAAAACTTTTTCATTCTACATTTTTCTAGCTCTTTGGACCCTATCCCCTTCGTAAATCTTTAAAAATATACATTGGGTGGGAATTAAAATCATGATTACATGAGGTTCGGTTTTATCTCAAATTATCCAAAACCATGACAGCTTTAACCCACCTATATTAGTAGATTTACCCTAACATTTTAGTACCAATGAGTCAGTGCCATTTTGTTTATTCAATGCCTTGTCCATACACTGTAGTATAATAAGCTTATGCTTTGAGTCAATGGGATATTAGAGCCAACATCTCACTAAAAATCTTTATATACCCAATCGCGAGGAAATGCCTACAAATGAAAATAAAGAATTCTGAACCAATAATAACAAAATTTAAGCAAAGAGCAACAAATTTTTTAAAATCTAAATTTAAGAAATAAATTAAATATTTTTTTCCGAGTTTGACAACTCGCAATGGATTCTGCCAGCGTCAAGTATTTCATAAACGCACAGAATAAATAATAGTACTACGTACAGAAGTGGCAGTCCTATGGTGCTGATTGCTTGCCGACATTTAATAGCCTACATAATTAATATTAATTAAATAAATCGCGCCCGCAAGCTTAATATATAAAACTTTATCGCTGCGCGACAGTGTCCGTATTACTTTATATCTTTTCCCCTTCCTACTTTACGGCAGACTTCCCGTTCTTACTAAGAGATGTCAATAAAGAATAACAAAATACATTGCGAAATGTTAATTAAGTTACTTATGTGAAATAACTATTCTGACTATGATCGACTGACCACATTTTCACACCTATGTGAGTTCTGCGATGCTTAAAGCATGCAACTTGCAAGGCCATTCGTCGGGAATCACGATGCTTGGCTCGGAAGAAAAAGCTAGATAGTGTAAACAACAAATAAACTTGTAATACGATTCCTAACTGAAATGTAGTCATATTCTACTTAGTTAAAAATTTTGTTAGTAAACAATGTTTTAATTTCAGTGATTTGTGTTATTATAACTTAAAATATTTTAAATACAAAAGGCAAGTATAGGTGCGTAAGTAGATACTTGGATAGTGAAGTAAATTTCAAATAAATTTTGTAATAATGCTCGTAGGTACTAGATAAATTATTACTTAATTCTTTTTTGCTATAGGTGCCCATCTAACAATAAAAATTAAATAAATTTACGTTTCATAACTTCTTATTAAAATCCTTCGGTAACTTAAAGAACGATATATCTGAAACATTTGTTGGGCATTTAACGTCTACTACGCAACAATTATAGTAGGAACGACGTTTCGCCTGTAAAATTTATCAAATAGGTGAGTAATATACATCATATATATAATTTTCAAATTGCATTAAAACTTTTTAACTATTTTATCCTACAATTAAATATACTAAATACTAAACAAAAACTATTTCAACAAGTATTTACAAAAAATATTTACGTAAATAGCGTTAAAAAACTTTAACATTCAATCCATACAAAGGGCTATAGTATGCGCTAAATCGATTGAGAGAAACGGACAATGACCTTTCGGTCATTTAACCAGGGCTTACAAACCTTCAATATATAGGCACACTTTATACGTGATACTTTCTTTATTAATAATTTTTTTATAATGATTGATATAATATATATTTGTTAACTATTATTAAAAATATATGTAAAGGATCACTGTAGAAGAAAAATCATCTATTGTTATAAAGTACTTTATTCATTTAACAACAAAAAGCATTAATTTATAAC
>DWHP01004412.1:0-12589 GCA_018247895.1 Parnassius honrathi
CCATCTGCTTGGGATCCTATAATAAATAAAATTAAATCCCAACCCAAGCATACAACTGCAAGACTTCAAGATACCATGAGTTCATACTGTCTAGATCGGAACAAAAGTTAAATTTTAATCTATGGTAACCGCGGTTAACTACGACCTCTGGTTGTTGAACATCTCAGTCCTCCCCGTGACCATGGGTGCTGTAAAGCTCTTGAACGTCGGGTATTTAAAAAGTTAAATATACGCGATAATATCCGTAAAAACTAGTATTATTACAATGTGTAGTGTTCCCGTAAATATAAGATCATTATGTTCCTGTTCTTTTAATTTTAATCAGGGTTTTCGATAAGTTTTTAAAATATTTCTAATTTCTTAGACAAGCTAGTTTCCTCACATGGTGAGCTTGTCTAAGAAATTAGTACGCTATAAATCGCACGTGGTTTATTAGCATTTAAATTTTATATGTGCCGGAGGCAAGTGATCTCGTTTCGTTCGCGTGATATATAATTTTTGTTTTTAGTACTAGTGCTTATTGCCTGACCTAACACGGCCTGATTACGGTATGATATAAAACAATACATAAATAATTAAACTTTAACGAGATGGAGCCACACGTAAATGCTCTGTTTCGTATTGTGAGTGTAGAGAACCGGATACACTTTTTACTGGTAATGCGGCATTTCAGCATAGACCTTAGGGGTGACAACGTATCTGTATTTTTAGTTTTAATCGAGGATAAATGATACCAGTGAACTATGTGCACGCTTGTCACAATTACGAGTATATTTTCAAAGGAGAATTTGTGCGGTCTTCATTTAACATAGCGTATATATTTACGTATATTACAAATACTGCAAATTAAAACGCTTGCTGTTTCCACCTTTTTGCTATAGCCATCTTGTCAACAAGTACTCTTTCATAATCACATTTTATGATTCATTTGATACTGTACAATACGAAGATTCTAAGAAAGTGATCTGTCGTGAATATTTGCGTGCTTTCACAATCGCGTGAATTCGAGTCAACCGTTGTTTACGTCTGACAGTGAAATTGCCACAGATAATAAATATTCCCGCTATACTAAATCTATATTAACATGGACGGAATAATTTAAAAGATTTCTTTTTTAATTTTCATGTAAATCAAAGGTCCCCGGTATCTCTACAGCTTTTATATTACTTGATACCGCAAATTTGCATTATAGCTTGTTTTCACGCAATATTCGAAAATGAAAATATTATATAATAGTACAACGCGTTTCACTAAGAAGTAAAAACATTTTATTCTTGTTAGTTTAATTTAATTAATATGCAGGGGTATTTTGTACTATTCTCTTCCAAATATATAAATATAATAAGTAAGATATGTATTTAATAAAACAGTACCTATGAAATAAATTAATAAAAACCCCAACCGGTCGGAAGCCCTCGGCAGGGGAGACCGTGGTAATGTAATAATTTAACAATAACTCATCATCATCATTATCATCTATACAACCCTTCACAAGTCCACTGCTGAACATAGGCCTCCCCCAAAGAATGCAACAAAGCACGGTCCTGAGCCACCTGCATCCATCGACTTCCTGTATATCTTACTCACTCAAGCCATCACTCCATCTAGTGGGGGCCCGCCCACACTTCGCCTACCGGCCACCCGAGAACCTTGCTTCCCCATGGGTTAAACAGTAATTATTATTATTTATGTGATTGTGTAGGCGATTGGCTAGCTATCTATTATTTCTTTAACAATTTCTCAAATGCGCTTTTTTGGCTAAACATTATCCAAGAGGCGTTGCTAGTTGCACTCTGCTTACCTCTTCGGTAGTTACATAAGGTACCATCAAGCTGAATTAAGCAATACCATCTCAGAGATGGACGAAGTCTGTGCCTAGCTGTAGGACGTAGGCCACTTTACTTTTTTGCTCTTACTTACGACGGCTCGGTAACGCAGTGGTTCTATGATGTTGATTCACATGATTTCACATGTTCTCATGTTCACATGTTAAGATGTTTGATTCCTTCACGGACCAACTACTTATGTGGCTCGCAAATTATCGTTTCAGATCTGCGTGTTTGTCAATGAGCAATTTATATCATAAAGTTATAAACTGCACATTATCTTTATATATTGGTAAAGGATTAGAATATAAAGATTATTTTTATTCAAAAGTAATTTTATCTTATAAAAATTAGTTACAGCCTATATACGTCCCACTGCTGGGCACAGGCCTCCCCTCATTTCTGAGAGGGTTTTTAGGGCAAGGATGTGTCCCGCTGCTCCAACGCGTGTTGGCGAACTTCACATGTCTTCGAAATATTCTTATATATCTTATAAAAATAAATATCTTTTGATAATATTCGTGTATCAGCATTCAGCTTCTTTGTGAGACACAAAAATCACCCATCTAATATCATAACGCCCACGTACTTATAATGTGCAAACGCCGGGCTCTCCGCATTTGGCTGACAGTGTTCCAAACGGTTAACAGAGTATGGGCGTAATAAAAGCGTTTTGTGTGAAAAATGATTATTACAATTTATATACACAAAAATAAAATGGTAGTAACTTCATAACTTTTGGAAAACTAGCGCAATTTTTTTTCTATTTGTAGTATATTTAATTTTTTTTACATGAATTTCATTTTAAAAACCGAACTTGGGCTTAATAAGTCAGGCTTTTTCAATGTTATCCCTTCACATAACCCCACGCAGCCTTATTCAATTTCTTAGACATTGGCGGACTTCTTAAAAACCGCCTAAACACGAAAATAAGGGTTTTTAATTAGTAATAGGTATGCACAGTAATAAAGAGCAATATAAATTAAAGTTTTTATTAATAAGATGATGAGCAGATACCGAGTAATCGTGATATCCCATAATCGATTGGTGGACCCATTACCCCCCCCCCCCTGCGAAAACCCTGTATTAAATTATCATCTTATTGCAATGTACCAAACGGTTCCAAAGATATTATATTTTATCTTCCTATCTGCGAATAAAGTAGCGAAGACGTAATAAATAACCGACGATGTAAAAAGAACATTTCTATGCTAAAAGTATAGTACGTGAAGGTAATATGGTCATCCGGTTAATATGGTCACTTTCTTATAACTCAAAACCTACAGGCTTGTTTGCATAGATGGCTTTGTGATACGATGGCTTTGTGATACGATGGCTCTTCGTCAGTTCATCAAATAATAAAGGGTCAAAAGGGCGCTGATTTATCGACACCACTTAGACAGTAGACATAATGGTAAGCGTTTTAATCAATTTTAGTATCGTGTATTATAGTAAGTTCTATTTAAATTCGTTTTTCAATATGTTCTTAATTATTGCCAAAGCTTGTTTTTTTTTTCTTAAAATATTAGTTATCGTAACGACTCTGTGTTTTTGTATCTGTCCTCCGCCTAGTTTTGGGTTCATAGTGACCACATTACCCCCAAGTACCTTATAATAAACCAATATTTTGCAATTAGGGTTTTGATATATAATTTAAAAACAAACGTGACTTAAGAGTATTAAAACATTTTATTTTACATACGCAGGGACTCCGCCACGGCGTGCTGTTCCCGCTGTTCATTTAGTTATTTACTTTTTATAGAAGAGGAGGCAACTAGCATGCGGCTCGCCTGATGGTAAGTGACTACCGCAGCCCCCCATGAAAAATCGCAACACCAGGCGAATTGTTGGTGCTTTGCCGACCTTTTAAAAAGGAGTAAGCTCTTTTCTTTAAGGTCTAAAATTAAAAATTATAAAAAACGTTTTTCTTTTGACAATTCTGATTTTAATCATTCAACTATTTTATACTCACTAATTACAAAAAAAATTTAATGCCTGTTGAAAATATGATAAATTTATAAGTTGTTGAGGCTACAATCGTCTCTTACCATCAATATATTTTCTTTATTCTGGACACTTGTAACTTTGCAATTTAAAAATTCCGATAACAAAGTTCTTTGGTTCCCATTGTACTGTTTTGTTGTTTCTACATTTTGATTGCTCAAATAGCTTGAGTATCGTATTATGTCCGCCCGTAGTGGGGACTGAGCGAATTCAGTGGAGCAAAGCGAGGCGCGAGCTTGCTTTATCTGCGCTGGCTCGGCGCGAAACAATATATTTATTGGACAGTAGCACGCGGCGCTGGGCGATCCCGGCGGATGATCTATTCGCCGCACACTTACGTTGTTACAACAGACTAATATCAAGTTCACAGGCTAAGCTAAATATACTGCTAAAAGAAAGCGACGTTTAAAAATAACTTTGAGTATAACTTTTTTTAAACCAAATTAAAATACCTTGTAATACATACGATTTATAACCCTTGATAGAAATCGATTGATTATAAGAGTGAAAATATGAAACCAGTTTTGTCTTACAATTTCACGATGCACCTACAGCTAGTAGAGAAAGTCAATTGCTATTAAGTATCCTTTTTCTTCCCTTTGTTTACTTTATTTTGATTAGGTATGCTGTAGGGAATACGAGGTATGAGCGGCTATATTATGTAAGCCTGACTCCGGTTACCAATTGGTTCACTCGTCCAGGGAGAGGCCACGCTCTCACAGAATAGCGCTGAAAAGTAATTCCTTAGGCTGCTGTTTAACATAGAGAGTAACGAGGTCGTTTTAACTGATAACGAGGCATTCTGTCTAAAGCCTCAAGACCTACTACCTAATACCGTATTACCTAATACCGTATAGTCTGTGGACTGTACGTTTGCTTGCATTCTTCTTTAAAAAAAAGCTAAAGCACACGCCAGATAATTTAAATTGTTCCATTGCCATAACAGTTATGAAATATTCTTCAACGAAAAATCGTAACTGGAGTAAAATTTCAATATTTTAGTGGAGCGGTTAGTCTACAGTCTACACTATGCACCCGGGCAAGAGCCGTCCCTCGTTCGAGGTCACAGTTTGTACAGGGCGTGGGGACGCCGGTGTCACGATGTACTTTTACGAAACACTCTTTAAAGATTAAGCGAAACTAAACTGCTGGCATACACAACCCAGTGAACCCACTATTATTTATTGTCGTAGGTACATTTAATTCGATCCAAGTTGTTTAAATTTTTTCCGAGTTTGGAGTTCTCTATATTTGATTTTACTAAGTTATATATATATATATATATAATGTTTTAACGAAATGAAATCCGCCTGCGTTACCAAAGTCTCTCCCAAAACTGACCATAAAATACGGTTCCTAGACGTCTATATCCAAGGACCCCCCAGTTTCAAATTATTTTAACCACTCCACGATTAAAATTTTGATTTTTATCGTATTTTACGTACGCTACGCAACCATGGCAATTTTAAATGTTTTGATATGTTCACTTGACTGACTGAAGTAACCAAGACTTATTACAAACATTTTAATAATTCACGACAAACACCAGATTGCATTCCACCTACAAATAAACTCGGTGTTGTTTCAATCACGACTCTATTTGTTTAGGAGCCGGTCTCCGGAGAGTCGAACAAGATGGATCGCGGTGTCAACACGAATTTGCATCCCTTGTTTGTCTCCAGTGCTTCGTTGGGAAAAAACACCGCAATCTCATTGGCTGGTGCAGTCGAGTTCGCATCAGTTATTCGCCGCTGCGGCCGCCTAACACGATTATCTGCCATTCCAACCGAAATGTTCCTTTTTTCCATTCCCTTGTTTCCTAACTTCGTGTCTACTCCATGTTTTTCTGAATGGGAAATGGGATATGTCAGACGAAAAATTGACAAAAATATGAGCAAGCCTGATGGAAAATAGTGGCTTTTGCGATAGTATCTTTCTGAACCCGCGCTTACTCTACATAAAATTTATTTATAAGAATATTTTCTTGTTTGTCATGGCTATGTGATATTTGTTATTTGTTTTATTAAATATAATAATATAGTTTTTCTACCTCCTCGTGCTCGGCGGCGAAAGGCAGTATTTTGAGAAAAGCTACATGTCTGAGAAATAAAATAAATATTCCGAGAATATTTGAAAATTTTTCTATAACCTTCTCAGAAATGGGAGGAGGCTTATACCCAGAATATTTGAAAATTTTTCCATAACCTTCTCAGAAATGAGAGGAGGCTTATACCCGGAATATAAGGGCTGTACCTTTACTTTACTTTTTAGTTACTTTATTACTGATTATCATGAGTAATAATTACTAATTCATACAATATACTATGTGAAATTTAGGTATATATTTTTAAAAGGGGCTAAGCTCGCTGTAAACGTCTCAGTAACCACGCCGGCACCAATGAAATTGTTAATTGCAATTTTAATTACAAGATTTACCACGTACTCAGCAGTAAAGGACAACATGGTGGTGAAACTTACATGTCAAAGAAATCAAAAAAAAATATTTTAAAGTCATGTAAAATCTGCCAACACGCACTGGAAAAACATAGCAGATATTCCCTTGCACTAAAGTTGAAGGAATGCGAGGCGGCCTGTTCCTAACTGCGGACTCATATTAAATTTACTTTACACGTATTAATATGTTATGCGGTGTAAAGTATATTAAAGCAACTCTTCTTTCAAATGCTTGCCTTACTCAGCGATGGTAGAAATATCATTAAAATCATTAAGATATACAGAGTTATTTTGCAATAACCGCCCAAATTTGCTGAGAAGTTTCAGAATAAGTTATATAGGTAAATGATAAATAATAATTAATTTAAAAAATCTCAAACATTCTGTTTTTTTTTAATCTTTTTAATGTGATATAGTCACGCTGCAGCCATACTACAGTTGTAATACGAGTGGGTCGGCTCGACCGGGGTAAGACCACGCTCTCACAGAATACCAGTGTAAAGTAGCAGCCTAATGCTGCTGTTTCATGTGGTAAGTGTCGAGAACTGGGGACCCTTTTTACTGGAAACGAGGCGTTCTATCTAAGTCCTCACGTCACATCACATCTGCATTTTTAATCTTAATAGAGCATAAATCTCTATAGGCCGCAGCATCAAGAAAATCTTTCAAATTCAAAACGCATGGTAATATGTTACTGCGCACGCACACATTCGTAACGGTCGATCGGTTTTTTTTTATAGAATAGCGTGACAAACTAGCACACAGTCCACCTGATGGTAAGTGGTTGCTGCGGCCTATATACATCTACATCTATCTAAGTAAGTACTAAGATGGAATGCCTCGTTTCCATTAAGTAGGGTCTCCGGTTCTCTACACTCACCATACAAAACACAGCAGGATTAAGCTACTATTTTACGCTTGTATTCTGTGAGAGCGCGGTCCTTCCCCGGTCGAGCCCACGCATTCGTGCTACAACTGTGTGTGTATAACTGCAGTATGGCTCTACCACGTATGCAAAAAGTTGTTGCCCATAAATCACATTCAATTTGGGATAATTTCATATGAAAGTAGAAGCCTTATTTACTCGTATTTTAAAAAAACTACAATAACGGTACGTACTCGTAACTCAATAAGTTTTGAGATAAACAAAAAGTATTCTAGATACTATTAATATTTGTTTTACATCTTTTCAAAATATTCTCCACCATGCTCCGTACAAATTTTCATTCACCTAAACCAACTCTGAAAACACTTTTGCCAGTCTTGATCTGACAGTTTGGAAATCGCTTCTTCATAGGCAGCCACAGCTTCTTAGGCGCTTGAAAAAAACTTGCCCTTTATTTTTTCTTTGACTCTTGGGAACAAAAAGAAATCACAAGGAGCTAAGTCAGGGCTGTAGGGTGGGTGACTTACCAGATTCCTCAATAAATGCTTTTTTTCTAATGGATGTATGTAAAGAGGCGTTATGGTGATGCAGTACGATTCCCCTAAGCCCATTCTTTGGTCTTCTCTCCCACACAGCTTGAAAAGCTTTGGGTAATGTAACTGTAGTATACCATTTAGAGTTGACTGACTATAACTTTCCAGTATTGACATCGACAAATGTCCGCTCCGCAAAAAAAACTAGTCACCTTATTCTTGCCGAAGCTGTGAGGTCTTTGCAGTTTTGTCGGTAACTGTCCTTCTGAGTAGACCCATACCGATGATTACCTTCTATTTTCCAGATGATATTGATAGATTTATGTCTCGCTACCATTAACGATTTCTGAAACATGCCTAGATGCCCCGTTTTCAAAACGTAAACGCATTTCATGGCACCAATCCACATGAGGCCGTTGTTAGCTTTCGGAGAGCAAAAGAAGGATCCACCGACAACAAAGCTTCCTCACTCCAAGATGTTGATGTAGGATGTTATGAATGCTCCCCGAACTAATTCCTACAATCTTTTCGATGTCCGTATATGTGATATGTGGGTGTTCTTGCACCAACACTTCAGTAGTCCATATATTTTCTGCCGTTACTGCTGTGACCAAAGAACCGGGCCCTTGCAGGGCCCGGTTCTTTGGTCATCTTTAAGGTTAATTTTACCCTTTTTGAATTTAGCAAACCACCTAAAAGTTGTTGCACATGACGGGGCTTAGTGACCTATTGAGTGACCTACGTATAAGTGTTAAGAGCAAAAACTAATTCCTGGTCAATAACCGACAAAAACATTCAAAATTATGTTTAACAAAGAAGCTTGGGCAAATGTAACAGAAAAATATACTTTTAACCAATAGGTTTATTGTATTTTTGCCCAAGACTGATAGAAGAACAAAAGGTTTTTCCTTGACTAAACTAGTTTTTAATAAGCCAGCATAACTTAAGAGAGTTTAGTAACAGTAGATTAAGGTGAGCAGAACCCAAAGCCTCGAATATTTCATTCATTTAGGGATTAAGAAAAACAAGTTTAGCCTAGGGTAAGCTGATTTGTCCCAAAATCATATTTTTGTGGGAAGACAGCACAGCAGCAGGTAGTGCGGGGGGGGGGTTCCCCCTTCAATTTTAAGGGTTAGTTAATCTAAAGCTCTTAAATTAAAACTGTATACTAACCCATTTCTTCCTTCAAAACAAGCTTTCGGCCATTTAACTCGTATCTATGCATAACTGATAGAGCTTTCTTCATTGCCTCTGTAGTGGAGAATACTACAACACCACATCCTCTAGGCTTACCATTATCATCATTGAACAACTCAACATATGCAACATCACCAACCTAAAATTTTTATAAAACTATTATAGCCTGCAGCAACATAGAAACACTACAGAAGATTACAACCATGTAAAGTATAGTACAGAGATGTAAAGAAAGTAAAAAACAAAATAACATTACAAAAGAAATGTGCTAATTATTGAGGTAAAAGCATGTTCCAAATCCAACACTTAATATAAAAAATATATAACAATTTACCAGTAATAGGTCTTATGCTTAAAACATAGTTTAAAATTAAATTTAAAAAACTTTATACTCATAAATAGCAAAAACTTGACATGTATCATGATGATCCATAATACAACAATAACAGTAGCTATTATATATGTGTATGAATATACATACATACATAGAAAATGCCAGTCATTTAAAATCCTAATTAATTTTATATTGTTACTATTTGTCTGTTGCATTTGAAATTGTATCATTACATAAGTACAAAGTGTGAGAGCATTTTTCTGTCAGGAAACTGTCGAGCAGCCGTATAACCTAAACTGCTAATGGAGAAGCTTACTGACTAGGTTGATCAATAAGTTTTCAGAATAGGACACTTATCAATGAGTAATAGAAATGTGTTTTTGAATATCAAATTTTGAATTTAAAATTGGGCTCAATTTTTAATTTCGAAAAACCTAAATTAAAGACTGTGCCCAATTTTATTTTCAAACTCCACATTTAATGGGAGTCTGATTTGTATCCAAAACAGAGTCAAACTTTGTGCAGTTATTAAATATTTCTGCCTAAATAATTTCTCAATAAAAAGTATTTTTCAATTAGAAACTCCAGTCGACTTGGGCAGATAACGTTCATTCTTATTCTACAGTGGCATATTGATGCACTGAATTTAAATGCGGTAGAACCACTTGCAATTACGACACTTGTTCTGGGTGGCCAACAACAGCCACTATGTGAGAAAACTTTAGAAAAAAATTGAAGAAATTTTTAAGATAGATCGACATGTGACCATCTGTTATTTAGGTGAGATTCTAAAGCTTTCATTTGGAACAATTCAGTTAATTTACCTTATCCTTTAAAATTTAAAAAGGTAGCCATGTGCTGGATTTCCTTAAATATCAACAGGCACCCAAAAGAAAGCAGGAGTTGACATTTCAAAGCTAAATTTAGCAATAATGGAAGAAGATCCGAATTAAGTTTTTCTGTCCAGGGAATTAAATTGCAGAACGCTATTCAAAGTGCATTAGCTTAAAAGGAAATAACGATGGAAAATATATACAATTTACATATATTTATCCTAGTTTCATTGAGTTTCCATAAACTTATTGATCAACCTAGTCCTACTAATACAACGAACTACTGAAAAGGTTTTTAGAACCTTTAGACATAATACGTACTTTTTCTTTGAATAAATCTTTTAGATCGGTCCAACGATATTCATATGGAATGTTTGAGACAAATAGTCGCCTTCCTTCTGAGCGATCTCGGTCAGTAGATCGGTCACGGATAGCGTCCGAAAAACGTGAAGGCCTGTCTCCCCGCCTAGATCGATCCCGTTCCTTCTCTCTTTGATTATCCATAATAAACTGAAAAAATAATTCTAATAGCTTAATGAAACTTTATGAAATACGAGTAAGTCACATAAGTAGAACAAACAATGTACCAAGTAAAAAATAATTATACAAAATGCCGGTACAATATTATTTGGAAGCAGTCGACACGAAATTCAAATAAAATGGTCTAATCTAGCTTTTAATGCAGATTACTTACAACTTTTTACTATATACGAATCTTCAAACTTCCCCGTTAGAATGTTAAATGTTTTTCAGCGTCAGATTATAACTTAAAAGGCGGTAAGAAACAACGCTGAATTTATTTTACAAAATGGCGGACAGGCGCATGAAATCACAGATTAATATGACGCTTTCGAATTATTCAATGTACTCTGTGTTGAAATAGGATTTTTGGCGGGAAGTTGACCGGCAGCGGTTCACTGCTCCTGTATAAAGCTCTGTTCATATCTACAGACATTGAGTGTGAAAGACACGTGGCGTGGCAGACAAAATAATATTCTTTTATACACTTTATATACATATATTTACATCTAACGTATGCAAGCGGAGCGTGTCAGCGCAGACACGGGCCGGCATCGGCCAGCATTCTCAACAGGAATGTTTTGTCTGTGCTGGTGGGTGTCTGCGCGTGTCTGTTGCAGTCGCACGGCTAATATTAATGTGATTGTCGCACCGACACGCACCCAGTTCTTCTATCGAAAAATTGCGGAATATGGTAAGCACGTGTACTTTATAGTTTGCCTGATGGCATCTGTTCATGCCGGTTACGCTAGAAGTGAATACTGTTGTTTGTGCGGTTGCGGGTGCGATTCGCTGTATTGACAGACAAATTTTAATACATATTTATTTGTAAATAGCTTGCAATTTGGAATTTTCTAAATAATTTGCGTGGGAAATTTGGAAATGATTGTGACGCCAAAACAAATCTCATGTTAACTTTTATACGTGTGAATTGACGTGTTAGTGACATTTTAGTGGCTACACGGGCTCCGCCCACTTCCCCGTTCTATTATGTATGTATTATAGTATTCTCTGAGTGTCTGCCACGTTACGTGCTAGGCCCGCTTCCTGCTGGTAGATCTGAACGGAGCTTTATTGTTTAAATAATGGTTTGAAGTGGATTTTGTCACGTAAAAATGGGGCGACTTTGTGTAAGAAATGTCTGCCAATGTAAACTACTTATTAGAAACTATGAAACAAGTGCTCCAATAGTGTTGTGAACCTTAACATAATGTGTCTACTTAGGCAAATTCTGATACTATTATTGAGATATATTTGCAGTAATCTATAGGTACTATCGACATCGACATTCTACTAGCTCAAGCTGCCGTCAGAATCTACCAAAACCTTCACAATCACGTGATATGTTGATATTATTGTAATATAACGACCTCTCGAATGAAATAAAGACTTTGTTTAAAGAAAATCCAAGCCTTTATTTTATTTACGGGATTTTATCATACATAATAAAAATATAGCAGCGTGATATATATGGCGGGTAGAGGTATGGCCTCTTATTAGTTTGTGGGTATGGCGAACAATCTCATATGAGGGTAAGGTGGAAAAGCGTCCATCTGTAAGCTGTAAATAACAGTTCATAAACCCTCCAGAATGGCTCTAGCGTAGAAACAAGGTACGGTATGAATGTGGCAGTTGTAGATGGATTGAATTGTGTCGAGTTAAAAAAAAATATTTTTAAAGGACTAATCATTTTTTTACGCCAGTAAATATATTTTCAAACGTTTTCTTTATTTGTTCTAATATTATTTTATTCCAAAATTGGCACGGAATGTTTTTAATCATTTTGTATTTTGTTCTCTAATTTTAGTGACGCATTTCGACGGACACTTTTTCACACCTCTTCTTACCTCTACCCGCCAAACGATGGTGACACTGAAAGTTCTTAGAAAATCAAAAAGTGAACAAACTAGCACGTTATTAGTTGTGTTATATCTTTTCAAAATAGTGTCCATTTACATCAATACATCGCTGCATCCGATGGAACTACTGAGAAAAGCACTTTG
>DWHP01004413.1:0-12589 GCA_018247895.1 Parnassius honrathi
CGTTGTATCAGATTCACTGTCGTCTGCCGTATTGATGATAAATAATTTTACTTCACTTTAATAATCATTTCATTAGCGCGGCTGTTAATTACTTTCCTACTCATTGTAACAGAATAATTATGATAACAATAACGAAATTTAACAACAAAAATAGAACAGGATAACGAAAATAAAAAGCTATAAAAACATGTGGTAGAATATATAATATAAGGTACTCTATACGCGTAAGCGCTGGCTGATCTTGCGAACGGTATTGACAGTTCGACTACGTCACTAAGGTGGCCGCCAGTCGCAATATCAACGCGCGGGGCTTATATGACTTGATCGTCGGCGTGCAAAAGGCATTTGGGCCTCAGCTCACTCATTCTTAACCTACGTTATTCATCTTTTAAATATTCTAAACAACTATCCATGAACAAATTAAAGCTACACAACACAGTGTAACACCTTTATGATTTTAAAAGGAGTCCGTGTAGGTACTGTTACTCCTACACTAGCCTAAAGTACATAATATAGAGATTTTATAGATATATTTTATAAATAGAGACATATAGCTATGAACGGGGTAATATATGAAGAAATAGCTGAAGTGAAGCACCCACGCTCTGGGAGGTCTGCAGTCTGTGAACATGTTCAAGATCGCCCCCACTATTACATCAGATTTGATAAACCACAAATCCTCGCCTACCAAAAGCACCGATTCCTACCAGCGAGACTATTCAATTTAAAAAAACATCCTAATTTTAGTAGAGAAGATGGATGGGTGCTGCCATCTGCTTGGGATCCTATTATTAACAAAATTAAATCCAAACCCAAGCATAGTACTGCAAGACTTCGAGATACTGTGAGCTCGTTCTGCATAGACCGGACCAAAAATTAATATTCAAAAACTGAAGGTAACCGGGCTAACTATGACATTGGACGTCAAACATCTCGGTACCCCCCGTGACCATGGGTGCTGTAAACTGAAACGCTGAAACGTCGGGAATTAAAAATAGGTTAATTAAACGCGATAAATCCGTATATATAATTTTATTCAATGTGTAGTGTTCGCGTACATCAAGAAATCATTATCGTCCATAAATTCCTTAATATTATAATAACCCTTTTTATACAAACTTTACCTGAGCTGTTGTTGTCAGTTATCATTAGGTAGAATGTTAGCGTGTCCAGATATATTATAAAATTGGCAAACTGTTTTAACGTGACAGTGTCAAGTTGCAGCTGTACTTGGCTACAGCACGTGTGGTTTCGTTGGATCACGCTCCCACAGAAACACAGAATAGCAGTTACGAATAGCTTTGTGGGAATCAATTCTACACAATTTGCATTTGTAATAGGTCACAGATGGGTTTATAGATCATTATCCTCAGTTCCCATTTCTTTTTATTTTGCAAAGCCTGCCACATCGGTGAGTCACACCATGTCCCGGTTACAGATATTTGCCGTCCACGTATCTTTGTTATAACACGCGTTGTGCGTGTGACTCAGATTATCAAAATGGACTAAAATAAAAATAGCTGTTAGGAAAGCTTTTCTTCGCAAGACAAAAGCGTAACTTTTGTTGCAATGTTTCTTTTATGCGGACTCCTGTTATCTTTGTCGAAAATTTTAATATAATAATGACATTATTATCATGAAACTGGATATGACATTTTTAAACATTATATAATGAAAAATTTGATGGAACGCCATGCCCGGCGGCAGATCCCCCCTTTTCCTTACACCGAATAAACGAAACACGTTGTAACATAGAACAGCTCCAAACTACCACTCGGAGCGTTGGCCGCTCCCCGGGCGGAACACTATTCCCGGCGGCAGATCTCCCCTTTTCCTTCCACGGTCAAACGTTTAGAAAAATGTTTTAATTCGACAATAATAATGAACATGGCACTACTTATGTGTGTACTTTATCAGCCCATAACAGTGCACGGCTGATTTAAGGAAGTATTTGCCATAGTGTATAGCATAAAAGCGTATTGTAGCAATGGAGGGGGGGGGGGACTTATGCCATATAATTTTGTTTTATAACTCACTACATTCCTAAGCACAGTAATCAAAAGAGCACGCAATATATAACCACCGGCTGTACCATAAAGTAAATATCTACCTTATATGAGGTAATAGATTTATATCCATCTTATACGAGATAAAAGAAGCGTTTTAACCGATGGGCTTAGTGCTCGCTATAAACACAGCATGCCAGCAGCCCGAATTCGGTCTTCGCCGCTACCAATGTAATTGTTATTTGCAATTTTAAGTGCTGGTTCACCACGTGCTCGCTGTTCAAGGAAAACAATAGGAAACATGCATGTCAGAAAAATAAAAAAATACGAAGGCATGTGAAATCCGCCGACACGCACTGGGGAGGTGTGTACATTTCCTTGCCCTAAAATCATCTCCGAAATGAGAAGAGGTCTGTGCCCAGCAGAGTGGGAGGTATACAGGCTGTGGTGTGGGTAGCTTTATACAAGATGGCATGCCCACTATCTATCGGAGGCCACAAGATCCGGCCTTCCTAACAGCCGCCTCTTTTCGATGTCCCCGGACGCTTCTTTTGATATTTTATTAAATAATATAACCTGATTTTATAGTCATGTCACGAAGCGAGATTATCTACTGTCGACCTTACACAAATTGGAATTATAAAAAAGTACCACGAACGACATACCTCATACTTTGCATTCATAGACTAGCAAAAAGCCTTCGAAACAGTGTCACACAAAATATGGCAAGATTTAAAAGAGCAAGGAGTAGAGAATAAATAAATATAAGCACGTCATCAAAGAAGAGAAATATTAGAAATCCTCGGTCCCAGCTTTCTTATTGAATCGAGGGTAAGACAAGGCGACATAATTAATATCTTCAAGATTATTGATCGCTATCACCATTATAAAAAGTTGGATTATAGTAATTCATTTAAGAAATCTAAGATTCGCAGAAGACCTTGTGCTGCTATCAGAGACAACCTGACAGCTACAGTTTACGGTCGAGTTGTTACATTCAGCTAAAATTAAGGTGGGATTGGAAGTGAACCTTACCTAGGCTATGATAATGACAACCACCTTGAAAATACCATTAAAAGTTAATAACAAGAAAGCTATTTTCGAGGTGTTTGTGCTGTTAACTTATGCGGATCTTACAGTTTGATTTGGTCAAGGCCGCGAGCCCTGAGCCAAAAGCAAATTACAGCAAGACATTGAAATATACGGAGAATTATATTTATCGAGGCCAAAGAATTTCTTTTTATAGAAAAAATGACAATTGGAAACTGAAAGAAGATACCACTTACAATGAATAAATACTGGGGTTTAAGAATGCCTGAGGCTGGAAAAGAGACTGAGGCTCGAGTCTTCTGCCGTGCTTATCATAGAAATTCACTGTCAATGTAAATAATTAAGTTAACGTTATACAAATAACGTTACACGAATAAGGTTATACGAATAAAGAGTAAAATTAACGTTTTCACTAGGAGTTTTCTTCCGCGTACAATCTCTCTGTTGAATAATTTACCACCGGCGATTTTTCCGGACCGATACGACCTGGGGACCTTCAAGAAAAGAGCTTACTCGTTTCAAAACGGCCGGCAACGCACCTGCAATTCTCCTGGTGTTGCGGTTGTTCATGGGCTGCGGTAGTCACTTAACATCAGGTTCACCTGATGTTAAGTGACTGAAGAAACGTGCATACGGTTCACCGTATGCACGTTTGCCCCTCTTCTATTAAAAAAACCTGCCTACAATGTATAAGGCGTAATATGCTCAGTATGAAGAAAATAGACAAATTACGACACGCCAAAGTAAGAAAAATTACAAAAGCAGCGTATGATTTGTGCTACGCCTAGAAACTGAAGTGAAAATGAGCTGGTCATGCGCGAGAATCAAAGACCAGAGATGGACCATAACAGTGACTCTATAGAGTAGCCCATGGAGAAAGCGGAGCACAGAACCTTTGAAACGCTAGCAAGATATAACAAAGAGAATAGATTTCCTTTTTGAACCCAAATAGCACAAAGTACAGACAGTTTTAATATCTTTCAAGGAGAGATTCACCCATAAAGGGGTTCTTGCAGATAAAAATAAATCTCAAAAACTGCTGATAAAAACTAATTTTCACTCAAATGAACCAAACAATAATTATTGCTAATTTATTTAACACATTAACATTTATAATTATATTGGAGATCCGTCCCGGCTTCGTACGGGTGATTTCTGGATCTCGACAAGAGCGCCACCTACCAGGTTCAAATGTGAATATAAACCATCTAGAAACCCATTCAAACACACACAAGAATTTCATAAAAATCGGTTGGATGGTTTCAAAGTCAATACTCAATAACGGACATAGGTGAAACATTTTTTGTGTTTTATACAGATAGATTTACATATATAACAAAATTTTATGTTACTAATTTTAAGATACTAATAATACTACAGCCGCATACTTGTAATCAGCTGGAATTATAAGACATTTTCATTTTATTTAATTTATTATATTATACCACTAAAATCCCAATAGGGTAATGGATTTTTACGCTGCCACCAAACGGCACTTCTCGTATTATTTACCACAATTGCCATACTTAAAGCTTCCTATAGGACCAAGAACTAAGTAGTCAATTATGATGTCCAATTATTCACTGGTTTGAATTAATCGAATTATTTAAACGCGATTTGTCCGTCGATGCCGTTTATGTCAAGTGTTTGATTTTCTTTTTTATGTAGAACGAAGATGACATACGAGCACACAGTCCACAGAATGAAAAAAATGTTTCAAACGAAATTTTAATTTCTTGCATTGAAGAAGCAAATATATTTCGTTATATTTCATTTGAAATTTACCATCTCAGTCTGGTAATATATGTAAGAGTACAAGTTTCCAAATAACTCACCTAAGTGTTAAGTATTCTATAAAAATAGTGTAAATGCAGCCGAGAATCTAATGCGACTGATTTAGCTTGTCGAAAGCCGCTTTAGAATAGAACGCTTTATAAGCTTTGAAAATATATTGGCCTATACACTGTGTAGAGCAACAACTCGTGAGTAAAGATCCTTCTTTACTCTGTGGCAACAATACAAAATGCTAAAAGCTGACCTCAAAGATATCAGTTAGTGTGACCAGAGGCCTGTTTATCAACTTTGCGCAGCCTCGTTTGTACGAGTGACCACTTCCGGTTCATTTATCGGGAATTATATTATTTAAATTTTAACATTAAATATTCATTTTATTTTAATATGTCCATATGAGAGTCATAAATTTAAGAATACAAAATTTGTTGCTTTTTCTAATTTGATGTTTATTCCTCTCTTATTTTTCTCTATCTATGACTACCAATCGTGAACGCGCTTGCTGAATATGAGGTCCCAGGTTCGAATTCCGGGTCGGGCCAAAAAGTTATTGTGTTTGTCTGTCAAGAAATTCTCAGTAGTAACCCGAAGTTCTGGAACTTGTCAGTGCTTTACTCTGGAAAGCACGTAGAGCAAAGCCGTTGGTTCCCTCTCCACACGAATTACCGTCCCATCGGACTATGAGTGTGGGACAAAGAAATCGTAATAATAAGACAATAGAAATGAATTAGCGCTCGATTACTTCCAAAAGCAATGTCGCCTTTCTTATCGTATTATAAACATACGCAATGCACAATGATATCTAATGTTTCACATTACATTGCCTGGCGAGTTTGTTAACGTCGCGTGTGTCGCGTATTACGGTAGAACAAAACAGCAATGGTAATTATAGAATACGATAAGTAATAAATGAGTTTGCAAAGGTAATTAAAACAATGATAATTAGTAAATAATCAACTTACTGATGAAATGTTATGCTTTTATTAGTTTAATTACACGTCCCTGATGAGTTTTTACAACTGATTATGCTGCAGTGCACCATTACAAATTTATAATAACAAAAATTCACGTACGATGTTCCCTGCACAACTAAAAGACAAAATGGTGAATTATGTTCGTCAACCCATATAAGCGGCGACAAGGTCACGCGTCTGTGCGACTTCTGTTGTCTATTATTACGATTTCTGTGGTGTGGGATAAGAGAGTGTACCGTTGCTTGCGTATGTACATTCGGGCTCTATAAACTTATCCTGCGGAGATGGCTGGTATCCGGTGAAACCGGATGCCATGAACGAAATTCGTACACGAATTAATTAATGGTACTAGTAATAAGAGCCGTGGTAGCTCAGATGGTTAACGCTCACTGTAAATATAACGGAACGCGAATAAACCGGGTTCGAACCCCGCCGGCACCAATGAAATTGTTAATTGCAATTTTAAGAGCTGATTTACCACGTGCTCGGCGGTGAAGGAAAACATCGTGAGGAAACCTGCACGTCTGAGAAATAAAGAAAAAATATTTCGAAGACGTGTAGTTCACCCACACGCACTGGGGCAGCGCGGCGGACACTTTCTTGCCCTAAAACCTTCTCAGAAATGAAGGGAGGCCTGTACCCAGCAGTGGGACGTATATAGACTGTAACTTTACTTTACTTTACTTTTAGAGCCACGCTGGAGCTATATTATGGTTGTAGCACGACCGGAGAAGGACCGCGCTCTCACAGAATACCAGCGTAAAATAGCAGCTTAATACTGCTGTGTTTCGTAAGATGTGTCGAGATCCGGATCACCTTTTTTACTGAAAACGAAACATTCCATCCTAGGCCTTATGGGTAACAACTTATCTGCGTTTTAATTCTTAAACGAATCGGTCTTTAATACCTTACTGTTTATTTGACTGCCTCTAGGCAATATCTTCTAAGAAAAGTTTTTCGGACCTACCTATGCAATATACTCGCTTTCTTTTTCAGTATTTTTATGTTCTCATTTCTTACAAAAAAAAAGGATTTCACAAATATTTCTTAAAATAATTTATCATATCCACTACGCTGGGCAAGCGAAATAAAAATTTTCCAACTGCGTAGTTGTAGTTGAAATCATCTATAAAAATCATATATGTACATACAAGCCACGTCCTACATTAGCAATTATTTACCAAGCTGCAATTTTAAACTGGGAATGAATATAAAAAAAACACTAATATGATACTTAATAATGTTTCCAGACCGAATTTCAGTATCAAAGGAGTGTCAATGATCTGAGTCAGTTTGGTGATTGAGCCTGTTTGTTTATTTTATTTATATTATCGCGTCACCCAAACATGAGATGTTTTCTAAATATAGGACTATTGTGGTATTACTATAGCAAATAAGTCTGCTGTGATGTTTTTATTACTGTCTTTTCTAAGCAATTCATCACATTACATCTAACAATGGGAGTACACGTAAACTCAGTAGTCTAACGCCAGGGTACGAACTGCGAAGTCAAAAGGTTGTGGGTTCGAATCCAGCATTCGACTACTCTCGTGAATTGAAATGCAGCAGTTGCATGTGAAAGGTGTAAATATCTGAGATTATATAAGTACTTAAATAAAACGTAAAAATTGTGTAAAAATTTATTAAATCTTTATCCAAAAATAAATCTAAGTAAAGAAACAAAAATAGTTCCCGATGGACTTTAATTATCTTTTTCTCTAAAACACTTTTAGATAGACTTTTTAGATTTTTATTACAATGTATTCATAAATATATTTTGGCGGTACACAAAATTAAGCCAGTTTTGCATTATTTACTCCCTCTAAGTAACCTTTTTGTAACACGGCACGATCTTAGCCCTTCTAATTTATATATACATAATTGAAGCTTTGCGGCAAAATTAACAGTTTCTCTAGACAAACAAGTGGCTGCTTGTGGATTTAACACATTTGACCTACACTTTACCTTCCAAAAATAGAAAGCATTCACGCGGGGTTTATGGCAACATTAATTAGATAATTTCAACTATAAAACGTCTTTGTTATTAATAACTTTTCTGAAAGTTTAATTGTCTTTACAGTATAGCACTTATAAATAAATATAAAAATAGCTCCACTACATTTTACCTAATTTTTTGAATTTTTTATTCGATTAGTTATATACTACTATAAATTATCATCATCATCATCATTACAAGCATTCACAAATCCACTGCTGAACATTGGCCTCCTCCAAAAAATATCACAAAACACGGTCCTTAATCGCCTGTATCCATCGACTTTCTGCATGACTTACTAAGACGTCACCTATCTATCAGGGGAGTACGGTGGGTGGTATGATACACACATTTGTTCAAATAAAAAAGTCGATTGTTTGACTAGACGTACGTGGCGCTACGGTGATGTTACATGGTGCTATGTTTTCACAGAAGGTGTCGGATACCTGACTTTGGTCTTTCGTCACACCCAGCTTTTAATGCTTTTGGGACACAAGCTGTCACAGATCAGTTGAATAAGCCGTATTTTGTCCTTCTAGCACTACAGTAGTAATATGACGCGTCTTGCATAAAAACGAGGTAATCAACTGTTTGTACTTCGCGCGCGGCGATATTTTGTTGAAGTTGGCTCATCTTCAGATTACCGTACAGTAAAATGGCGTTATGTTTCAGGATTGTAGTTAAATAGCCATTTTCTTGCCATACAGAATATCACCAATGTTATTTTTTCTCAATGGCGTGACGTCGAATTTCTGTATCATGAATTCACACCAATCAACTCGACTGCTACTGTGCTTATCGATTTGATTGTGCGGCACCCATCTTGCGAAACGTTTAGAAAGAGAAATCTGGTCGTAACTGATTTTCTTTGCTGCTGATCCAATTACTAATTGTTATTCAAGCTCCATGTATTATGTAACCCGTTGGTTTTATGAATTAAGTTTTTGACCGTTTTAAGATTTTCTTGCGTAACCACGGATTGTAGTCTACCTGACTAAGCTTTAAATTTAAATTAAAATTTTCACTTAAGTTTAATAAACTTTCGAATTTATCAGTTAAATACTGGCAAATATAATTTGTAACCGTAAAAAGTCAGATAAAACATCGAAAAATCTGTTGATACTTTATAGTTTAAAATCTTTTTAGTTTCCTTAAAAAGTTTACATATAGATTGAAACCTCTTTTATTCTACTTTCAAAATTTAAAAATATGAATAAAATTAATAATCAGGCGTTACTTTGCAGAAATCCATTACATTAAAATCCACCCAATGAAATAAAATGATGTGTTACTTACCTATCCTCCTATCATCGATCCTGTCTCTGCGTAGCAACACGATATCTACCCGTGTGCCATTCAGCCATATCCCCAGTACTGCGATAACGTGACCACAACCTTAATATCACGTTTTGGCTGGTGTGTAGGGCTTCAGCAACAACGCGTTGGATAGCACCATTTTCTAACATGCCCACGGCTCGTAACAATTCATCTCTACTCAAGTGATGCCGTGACATGACTCTTAACGCTCACACGGCACTTGACGTAACACATTACAATACTAACAATTATGCCGTCGTATTATTTTTCTTTTGTTTTTATATTCACATTAAAGTTTTTTCACACAAATTTTAAACATTAATTCACACAAATCTGCTCCTTACCTTACCTTACCTAGTTTGTAGTGCATCTCCACCCTCCCTCAATTGCGTGTACTAATCCCGACACAACAAATTCCAGCACCACTACTCCACGCTAGGAAAGACACACCATTGACGATTATACAACACGAGTTTCGCCTCTACACAAGACATCCGCAAATGATGTAGACTCTGCGTCTGCGGTGCGGTGTGATTTGCGGTCAGCCACCGCAGAGTGAAATGTACAGGTTTTCTCGTGACGTCTTGTTAACTGCTGAGTACATGGTAAACGAATCCTCAAAATATGCAAAATGAAATTGCCCTTATTCTAATGTGGTGCTTTAATAAATAATAACATAACATGTATCATATTTTTCTTATTCATACGTGGAGCAAATATGTTTTATTTCCAAATTTGTGTTTTGCGCTTTAAGGATTTGCGTATAAAATTGTCTAAATCTCTTAAAGACTATGACAAACAGCGCTAAAGAATACATGATAAGAATAATAATTTAAATATATTTATCTCTGGAAATTTATATTCCTTTAATGATAGTGTAGGGCAAAACAATAACAGAAAAAACCATACATCAATACGTATGTTGTCTAATGTCTCTAGTATATTTTTAATATTATCGTATAATATACTAGTGTCAGGAATGAGGGTGAAAAAATAAAGAAAAATACGAAGAAATGAGGGTAGAATTGCAATCTTCCACTTGTTATAGCAGTATAAAGTATCGCGCAGACGGCTAAGAGGGATCAGTCGGTAATTCTACGAGTCTCGCTGTTGTTATTGTGCCCGTTGAGGAAAACATTACCTCCACACTAAGGTTCTGCCTAAGTAAGACATATGTCGTGGTATATTCGTTGTAGTTGTTCTTCAAGTGTATGCAAGGAAGATTGTGTTGTAGAGAGGCTGCTCTATGTTAATGGCTAGTGTTGCTGTTGGTTTGCATACTTTTGGTGTTATCATGTAATTTTGTCCTTCATGTTACATCCTGTGTGATTGTGACGGGGACATATTACGGGTGGTCACACTGTATATGCTCTATACTGAATATATAGTGCGGTGCGCTGCCTTATTCCTGATAATGATTAAATGCGTAAGCAAGAGTGCAGGTTAAACATCTGCTCTCACACTTTTTTTTTAATAATTAACCTTTAGAATAGTTTTTAATACAGTAGTATTCTTTTATTTATATGATTTTGAGAATCACTGAGCACTCATATAAAAACTTCGATGTCTGTTCGTCCGTCCGTAGGCCTGTAGTGGTAAAGATAAATACAATTTTTTTAATTTAAGGTTTATAGAACCTTACATCAGTACAGGATCTAAAGGTGGACTTCATTCAAAAGCATTCTCTGCCAGTCAACATTATGGTAGTGACAAAACTGCGAAGGCGGCTTCAAATAAATTAAATATTTAAATAAGAAAATATAATCTTCTTAATATACATAAATTACGTGTCACGTTGTTTGTCCGCGATGGACTCCTAAACTGCTATACCGATTTTAATCAAATTTTCGCACCGTGTGCAGTTTGCTTCAACTTGAGAGATAGGGTAGTATTTTACCCATGAGTGACCCATAATTTTGTTTTTGCAAATTTGAGGATTTTTAATAGGACATGACGAAAAGGGCAGAACAACGTTTGCCCAGCAAGCTAGTATACTATAAAAACATAAAATTACATAATCTACTGATGAAACTAGAACACAGATTACTACGATAATGATGAAGGAGCTTAGCAATTAGGGATAGGAAATTAGCCCGAATATTCGACTTCAATATATATATATATTACAAATTATTTATACCAATTTGTAACAATACAATTTCAAATTTAATGCAGGTATCAGGTAAGATAGGCATAGAGTATATATAGAGTTTCATTCCGATTCGGAGAGTTAATTAATATCGAAAACTTATTTTATAGGCTTCGTAGGATCGTAAGAGGTGTCTGATTAAAGTTCATTGATACATGCAATGCAATAATTTAACAATTTATATTTTATGATTTTTTTATTTTAAATAGCTGTCGACCAGCACAGCATGTCATGTAAAGAAAAACATTGCTATTAGCCGCATTATGGCGGCGTAAGAAAATCCATCTACTTATACCTCCCGATATCATCCCGATGCTTTAAAAGGCGACACTGGTAAACAAATCAGAAATGGGCAATATGCGCAATAGGCAGTAGCATCTTCCTGATAACGAATCCGAATAAAAGACTGCAGTTGTCTATTCGGTTGCCAAGTGTGGCAACTATGGCAAATATACAGCAATGATTATGATAGGCTGTAAAGGCACTAAGAACAATCTAATTATCATTGAAAATCAGGCTTAACTAAAACAAACAATATTTTTAATTTAAAAAAAGGAAAATGCTACGCTAAAAAAGTTACTTCCATTTAAGCAGTTGGTTTCAAATTAATTTTATATATCTGACAGGATTAACACAATGTGATAGTATGTTAAATTGGCTTTTCATATTCATACTGTTTATTGGGCTATGATGTACTATTTATTTATGTAGTGAGAGAACAGCGCACGCTAAAGAAGCTGTTTAAAATTTAATGAATGGTGCAATGTCCAGTCATGAGCTATTTTTAAATTTAAGTTGATTTTATATAGAAAATATTAACTCTAACAGTTTTTTTGTTGGAAGGCAGCTGATTGCTTTTTAATTAAAATTCAACGAAGTCATTAAAGGAGTGAAATTTCTAAACAGCATACAATGTTATTGTTTTTAATTCTTTATTTTGTATGGTAGTCAATTTTTAGAGTACAATGGAATATTGCCGTGTAGGGGCGGTTAAGAATATCCACTACCCCATATCTTCCCGTAGGTGTCGTAAAAGGCGACAGAGGGAAACAGGCAGAAAATGGGCAGCAGCATCTTCCTGATAACAGCAACTGTACAACAAAAAACCTGCGGTTGCTAACCCGCTCGCCAGGCGTGGCAACTATGACAATATACCCCCCATCAAGAATGACACAAATAGACGGCCCCCAGTCCCCGGTGGCCCCGTTGTTCCTGGCTACGGTGGCGACCATGGTAGCGGCGGGGCAGGGGGTGCTAAGAATCTCCGGTGGAGGTTCGGTTGCCACCTACGACGACTCGACCTGGC
>DWHP01004414.1:0-12589 GCA_018247895.1 Parnassius honrathi
TTGATCATGGGCGGCGGTAGTCACTTAACATCAGGTGAGCCGCATGCTCGTTTGCCCCCTCTTCTATAAAAAAATAAGATGTTTGGATCTCTTTTCTTTACAAAGATTAATTGATTAATCTGTTCATCACATCAAAAAGCGTTCAGGGTTACACCCAATTTAAAACAAAGTATATTGGTACCTTACGGATGAACCTCAAATGGGTTAACAGTTGTAAAGTAATCTTTTTAGATTATAAATTAAATGTACTAGCGAATTCTGCAAGTTATTTTAACACTATAGCGATTGAACTGTTTTTATCGAATTAATTTACAATCACTTGAATGTTAAGTATTGATTTTAAATTATTTAATCATCATTTTCATATAATTTTAATCGGTCGGTGGAAATTAATATGTTAATATGATATACAATACGATTTTATCCCCATGTTAGTAAGCTGAAGTGCAATGTGCCGGCTACCGACAACAGATGGGGAAAAAAGGTTCTCGAGTGGTAGCCTCGTACCGATAGGCAAAGTGTAGGGCGACCCCCCACTATAAGGAGTGACGACCCGGTAAGACATGCAAGAAGTTGATGGATGTAGGTGGTTCAGCACCGTGCTTTGTGGCATTCCATTTTGAAGGGCTGTAAGGATGATGTAAGCTTTTATATTCGCATTTTCAATTGAATAATTTTGAAAAAAAAATTATAGGGTCATCTTGCTGAAATCAGATTGATAAATAAAGACTGGCAACATATCTTTATTATGATTTTTACCTATTAAATAAACATTTTACTAACGTTTAAAAAAATTCAAAAAACGTTTACAGACAATTTTGTTAGCCAAAGCATGTTATTTCACATACTGAAACAATGTTCTAAAGTTATTGCTTTAGGGTGTATAATAGTTTAATCAAATACAAATATAAAACACTGAATAAGTAATAGTAGAGTGTAGATATGTTTAGACTTTCACTTTTACTATTACTTCAATCTAGATGTCAAAAGATAGATATAAAAACGATTATATAATATTTGATAACAAAATGGTTAAGTGTAATTAAAAACGAGTAGTAGAATTAAAAATTTTGTACAACTGACTTCAATGTAAATAAAATGAGAGCATCATCAATGTAGTCGAAGTCAATTAAATAAGCGAATAAAAAAGAATCATGAAAATCGGTTCAAGATCTAAGGTAACACATAAAAATACTGTCGAATTGAGAACCTTCTCTGTTTTTGAAGTCGGTTGATTAATTAGTCTGATTAGAAATGTTAGCTTAGAACAATTCATGCAGGATCACTTTAAAAACATTGAAGTTATTGCCTAGTCCAGGGATGGCGAACCAATGGCACGCGACACAATATTTTGGGCATGCCACCAATCACAAAGTTCACTATGAAGTATTATGTTACGAACGAACGCGAGTGATCCTAGTTACATCGTGGATTACGATTGCTAATGACGCATAGTTCGTTTCATCATCATAATCATCATTACAGGCCTTCACAAGTCCATGCCTCCCCCAAGGAATGCATAGTTCGTTTACACATAGCATAATAGTCAATTTCGTTTACACAATTTAAAAGTTCATTTGTGTTATATTTAGGATTTTTCAACCCCAATATAAGTAATTTGTCATCTAATCTACAACAAAAGAAGTCACGCTAATGTTACTTTAATTTGAATTACGCGTATAACTGAAACATTTATAAATATCTCAACTCAAAGCTCTATATTTATTTTTGTAGTAAATAGAGTTTTGAGCCGATAGTATTTAGTGCTATTATTTTCCCAATAATCACGAAGTCAAAATTATTTTATGGCACACCTATTTCCTAATAAAACATTTCTTTAGAAAAATGGCACGTTGAAACATAAAGGTTCGCGACCCCTGGCCTAGTCCATGGAGAACGTACATTACTGAAGACTACGAGTACCTAAAGAATTTTTTAAACTTATTTTTCATTTTATATTTCTTGTTTGTACTGTTTCTTGAAAAGGATAAAAGTTAGGTAATAATGTATGAAAATGGTGATTAATTGCTAAACATCATAGTTTTGGTTTAGGAATGGTTATGGCCCAACATGTCTGAGCATGAAGATGATCAAACTGAAATAGTCTGATGATATTTGATTTTTTTCGATTTTTGAAATTTCGTGAACTTATATTTAAAGTAAATTAATTTGTAGATTTATTTATCTATTTAGATATATTATGACGTAAAAGAACTTGAGCGTACCTTATTTAAAACTAGCTGGTATTGCTGGTACGTGGTACAGCCCCAGAAGAAACATTTGTTTAAATGTGGAAGGATTATATTGTTTAATTAGAAATGATAATACATTCATAGAAATTGAATGACATAATTATGACTTTCTTTTATTTATAAAGTTCTGAGATAACACATAAAAAATACAGTCGAATTGAAAACCTCCTCCTTTTTTGAAGTCGGTTGAAAAGAGTTAAGTTTGTGATAATTATGAAATGAAATCAACAAGTTAAAAATGTTAGGAATTGAAATAGCAAGTTATTGCCAATTTAAAATAAGAACAGGCTCTCGGTAGCACTTGTGTAGTCTGCCATCTGTAGTTTGTATTAAGGCTGGGATTGATTTTACTGCCGGGAAGTTTATGTAGTATATATTGAAATATTATTTCCGTAACGTAATACACTTTTAAAGACTTAAAAAGGAACAATAGTTTTTATTTGCGATCGGCGTACGTTTCGCGTTGGACTTGCAGGATAATGTGCAATTTAACACTATTAAAACAAGCTATGTTGATTTTGTTTAAATTCGTCTGCATTGATTTTAAAATAACCATAAATGTATATAAGTAATTAAAGCCTTGGTTCCAAATTGAAGTACCTTTTTTCTATTATTTATCTTCACATGTTATTTGGTTGATAAGGAAAAAAGTTAGGAATAAAAATATGAATTGGGAATTCGGTCAAAGATTGTTTGTGTTCATTATACATTAATAATTATTTAATAACGTGTGCCTTATTATTTTTATAATTACATTTTTATCATAGACATAGGTCTAATATCAAATATGAAGAATCGCCATAGTCGTCACGCATGGCTGTTGGATTTCGGCTGTCACAGTAACAAACGTTTCGCGTTACCCCGTAATGACATGTTTCTTAAAACTCTCTTATTACGTTTACGTTTCTTTTAGTATAAGTTTCTGTATTTAAAAACGCTTCGTTTTATTTTACGGGCCGTTTTGCAGTAAATACTCGTAAAGTGCATGAAAATCTTTTTTTAAAACATAATACCAATTCAACTATTTATTAACCGTTTAAAGTTTTGTCATTGTGAGTCATCCAAGTTACTGAATGAATAGTTTATAATATAAACAGTTTTTTCATGCACCTAGTATTTAATAAAACGTATTGTTATGTAGAACGAAACGTTTCTTGAGTATAGGAACCAGATAGTCAATTTTTACGACAAAAAATGTAGCGCTCCATTTTTTTAAGCCACACGCTGAATACTAATTTGTACATAGTGTTTTTTACTAATATTTGAAAAGTATGATAATATCTTTATTTTCAAACAATACTAGCGATCCGCCCCGGGTTCGCTCGGGCGATTTCTGGATCTCGACAACAGCGCCACCTTACGGGTCCAATTGTAATTCTAAATCATCCAAGGACCCATTCAAACACAAAAAAATGCATCAAAATCGGTCCAGCCGTTTTTGAGCTGTAGCGAGACTCGCCGACAGTCATTGATTTTTATATATAGAGAAGATTAGAGCGAAAAATAAGCTCTTAGACCACCCGATGGTATATTGTATCCAGTTCCAAGAAAATGAGGCTACATGTACGTTTTTACTCATGAGGACTAAGATGTAATGCCTTAAGGCCTTTAAAATTCTGGCTCAGTTAACCTTCGGACAGCAAAACAACAGTGGGTGCCCTGCTGATTGGCGCCAAAGATACGTTAAAGGACGGTGCCCACCCAGACGGACTCTTAGGCAGAAATGGGAGTCCTGCCACCTAGTTTATTCTCTAGTCCAGGGATTCCTAAACTATTTTGGGCAAAGGACCCCTTTTCCAAAGTGAACTGATACCTCACACCTACCCCAAATCCCCAAAAAAACCCCATCACAATACCTACAGCCAAATTACTTTAAAAATCCTATCTGTAGTTTTTTTTATTCTATGGATACAAAATACTTAACGATTTAAAAACTTTGCGGTTAGTTAAATGAGTAAACTTGACATCATTTTCTCATCAAAATTTAAGTGTAATTAATAATTATTAATACAAATGGCAGTTGCAAATTATCAGTTATCGTTTATGTCGAGATCTGGAAAACCGACTTCGACTCCAAGGGGTCTGGGAATGCCTGATTCTAGACTAATACAATGAGTGTCGTTCGTCGTAGTGCCATTTTCGTAGGGCCGCTGGGCCATACCTACAACGCATTGATTATTTTTGTGTCTAACCAAAAACTACGACACGCGATACACTTGAATAGTCATACTTCTCCATTTCATTTTTTTTTAATTTTTAACAAATATAGTACTAAAAAGTAAGCAGTGAAGTCTAACTTCCTACCTCATTTAATAACCCGTGTATTCGAAAGATATTTACAAGAGGGCGTGGTGGTGATGATAGGTGAAATTTTATTTTACCTTAGCATCTAACTCTCAGTTTGAATAAAGATGACTGTTAAATTTTGTTATTTAAAGATTATACTACGATTTTAGACAGTATTTATATATGATTTTTATAATGCCGTTTTATTTAGGCTCTATTCGCTGGTTCTCTAATAAAGAACCTTTATAACTTCTCTAGTTATATGGGGCATTTATTTAATGTTATATTCTCATAATTCATAATATGATGAAATTTGTTAATGTATAGTGCAAATTAATCATAACTTCTCTAGTTATATGAGGCATTTACTTAATGTTATATTCTCATAATTCATAATATGATGAAACTTGTTTGAAACATTAATGTTTTTATTTAAAAACATTAATGTTATGCACAGTGCAAATTAATCAAGTTGCTTGATTAAAATTATATAATATATATTAAATGATTTTATCCATTTTTTAGTTCACATATCCTAAACTTAGTACCGAATTAATTATTTTAACTTACTGAACTAAATGCTTATAGCACTAGTTAATTTTAGTGGAAGAATATAATAGTTTGCTCCATAGGTACTTTTAAATTAATTTTTATTTAGGTTTTCTTGAGGAAAATTGATTTTCTAAGTTAAATTTTAGGATATAATAATATTAGGTTTAGATGATATATTAAAAGATATTAAAATATGTTTAACAATCATGTAATTAATGTCATTGGCTTAGCCTTGTCCTTAAAAATACTTGCCTTAATTATGTCTACTACTAAAATAGAAATTAATGTAAATGTAAAATGAAATATACTTTGAAAACGTTTTAAATTAAGAAATTATCTGAATTTATATTATACCCGTTTTATTTAAATATCAGAAAATAAACTATTTTCCTTGTTACTGTCTATGGACGGTTTTCGATTTGGAATTACGGTTCTTGTTATATTGTTTTATATATTTGTATAAAATAAATATAAAAAGACAGTGCGTATGTCAGCGCTGCATTTTCGTTGGAATTCATTGGGTCAGTCAACAGGCATTTTTTGTGGGAAATATGGTGATTTGTTGCAATTTTTTAAGGCTTAGGACGGCTTTTTAGAACTTTCAGCTATGTAACGGTGGATGAGTTGTATGTTGCATGATATTATCCTCTGTGTTTTTAGCAGTCTAGAAACTTTGATCGTTATTTATTGAGTTTAGTGTGCATTCGTTTGATGTTATGTGCCGTCTAAGTCTTGCAAATAAATTATTTAATTCAAGTCATTGTTTTATTTGTATACTTTTGACCATTTGTAGAAACTCTTGGACACATTTTGGTTACATTGTCAATTAAATTTGAACAAAGTTTGAACTTATGAAATGTCTATTACATTTCAATAACTATCTGAATTGTCATGAAACATGATTAGTGGATAATGGCAATATAACCATAGAATATTTTTCGTAATAATACAAGGCTAGACATTTTGATTGTATCATATGATACGTGTAAATAAAGCGGATTAATACAGATAATAAGCAATAACCACAAACGGTTAAATGACATTTTCGTCTACAAGAAACGATTCGCCTCGTTAGTTTTCGCACGGAACGCAAATAAAACGAGAAAGATTAAATTGAAAAATAATTTAGTCTCCATGATTTAATATTTACGCTTGTTTATAATATTTAGAAATTTCTCAACAATGTTTATTTCATATTCAGAAACGTTGAATATAATAACATCATTGCTTGATTGTAGTATTTTGGCATATCACCGGAAAATTGTTTTATAAATCTATAATAGAAAATATGCAAAAAAATTATTTAATGTGTATTGATAAACCTAAAACTTTCTTTATATAAAAAAATTAAATGAGACTGTATACAAGATTTTGGTAAAATGAAAGACATCCAACAATAGAGATCGCGCTTATAAGATACACCAATGTACACTAATCTCGCAACAATTACAACAAAGATCAACAATTTCCTTATACTTCCTTTAACTACGCTTTAAGTCTGAACAAATATAAAATGCATAATACTATAAGATTTTCATTTTCTAAAAATACATCAAAATGAAAATGAATCGAAACAAATATACATATTTACACATTTGATTCGATACCCACAGAACGCTTAAATAGAAAACCGTTACAATTTCGCCACTAAGGTTGGCAGCAGATTCAATATCCTTAACCTACCACTAGGAGACATCGATTTACGTACGCTAGCGCGTGCGTTTCATATCTAGTCTATCACAGCTTACTTATAAGTGGTGTCCGAAGACCCAAGACCCCCATCCCTGCAGACACCTCAACCGGGCAAGATACATTCTGCGCACTCACACTACACAGAGAGACTTGGAATAACATAATTCAACTTCACCAGGGGACAACGGGCAAGACACGTATCGCGCACTGAGAATCATACGTAGGACGGCGAGGGGCCGCTGAAATCACAGAGCGGGATATCGGTAGGCTTTTGGACGGCCAACGTTTGACCGGACACGGCGTAGATCTTAAACACGCGCGTGAGAAGCCTGTACTACAAAGGTGTGTTTTCACACAACTTCGCGCACTCGCCACACACCAACTGACCGGCCGCATGCTTTATCTGGCACTCAGGTTGCGCCAACTCCACCGCTAGCAGTACGCGCGTCTCCTTTCCTTTACCCGCGTCGCGTTTAAATTCTCGCTTCACATCGCTCTTTGGTTCCAGTTCAACTTCACACTCCACTTGCACCTGCCTCAGTTCCGGCGAACTCGCGCTGATGGCTAATTGACATCTCTCACGCTCTCTACCCAGTAGCGGCTCGCTGAACGGTTTGAATTCAGTCCGGTCACGCTTGTATTTCACTTGTCCCATTTGTAAGCCCGCTTTGGAAGTCGATGGCGGCGAAGTAGATTCGAGAGTCGGCGGTGGAACCGGCTGTATCGGCCTTATCTTTGCCATCAACCTAGGAGGACCACGTTCAATTATATTTATGTGGATGTCGTCTGGAATCGTAACTGGCGAATTTCTTCTCGAGTTCACGGATCTTTCGGTCGGCGTGTAGTAAACGGACGCTTTGCTCTCGTCATCCGGTATCGGACTGGGAAGATGAGACAATTTTTCTATCTTTGTCTTTAGATACATGTCGATAATCTCTACGTCAGGATCAAAGGCCATAGAATCACTGTGTCCACAAGACCCGCTCCGACAGTTCTCAAAGTATAAGCTGGGCAAATTTTCCAACACCTTGTTTAACGTCTGCTGCTGGTATTTGTAAGATTCACGCAGTCTCAGTATTTGGTGAGCGCTGAACTTCCGGATCTTGTTCCTTTGGAACACGTAGTTCTCCCGAACCCAATTAAGCTGCGACGTGGAATACTCTCGAACGCGTTTTACCTGTGCGGATAAATTGAGAGTAAATGAACTAGTTTTTTTACGTTTAATTAACGATGAGATGCAATGTATGTATGATGCGGATAATAATTGAGGCAATTATGTCTTTTGCAAGTTTTGATAAAATTGTAAATGCAATTTTAAAAATATAAATCAAAGGAGTCTAACATAAGGTAGGCATTACGATGTTTCTTTTAAGCCAATTCAACGATTAATTTGAACATATTTCTTTATTATCAGCTCCCAAAGTCCACTGCTAGACATTGGCCTCTTCTCTACCGTTTAGGAAGATTAACCTGAGTCGCCACACCTGGTAGAGGGACTGGTGATGTCTTGCATCTTTAACATTACTCGGCGTCAATAAACGGGATGTTTATACCATATTCTGTCGGAAGCTAAGATGTAGATTAAAACTTTAAGATTATTGTCTTATTTGTTTCTTAGAGACTATAATCCACTGTCTAAGGTATAACAAGACTTGCATAAACAAATTTAATTTTACAAATATCTTACATGACTTTTTATAAATTCAAAAGTGAAAAAGTGTGTGTACACACTGTCAATATACATACACTTGCACACAACATGGCTTCATCACATTTAAATGGAAACATTGCAAATTTGATTACCTGATCATAATACTGGTCCCTCATTGCAGTCAAATGGTTGGAGCCGATGTCTCTGAAGTTGCGTAGGTGTGTAGCTTGCGTTGAATAACTGCTTTGTATCCATTCCATTTGCTGCGTGCAATTCTCTTTAATCCGATGAACCTATAAGCATTTTATTATTTTTTATACAATATATGTATCTAATGTCTTTATACAATATATAAAAAGATATTTACTTGGACAGCGTAGTTTTCTCTTAATTTTTCCAATTGCAATCTCTTGTACTGTTCAATGTTATCTAACATGTTGTATATTTGACGTGTACGTGGCGCGTCGCGACTCACACATGCACAACAGCTACAACATGTTTCTAGTAGCCGAAATCTGAAATATTCAGTAAAAAATTCTTTAAATGCTGCTAAAGAATCCCAAACTTTATGCAATAATCATACTAACTTGATGAATATGTAACGTATGAATTGAATCATTAGTGTTAGCCCCAAGAATGCTGCTGCACATAGCGCTCCACAGAGTAGGCTGTACATCTTTATTTCAAACATGGTCATTGGATCGATGTTCAAAGTAACTTCAACGGTCAAATTTGCTGAAGGGTTTGTTGCGTAGCACAGATAGGTTCCTGTATCTTCTCTGTGTATATCGCCAATAAATAATGTGCCATCTTCTAGGACCCTCACTCGTGATTTTCCGTTATCTATGGGCCGGTAGTACTTGTCATGGGCCACTCCATGTTTGTGAAATATGTCCGGAATGAGCGGGTTCGGATTCCAATGGTAGACGTCCCTCGTTGGTGTAATCCAAGTTATCGATGGAGCAGGGTTTCCATCGAATCTACACTCGAGTAACGCGTCTGTCTGCAATCTGTACAAAGTCAGTGGGCTGCTCATTATTAATTGCGGCGGTTTGCAGTTAGTGTGGTTAAGCGTTCTTAACATATCGTCCGGGTATGCTCGCCTGCAGCTCAGGTCGGATTTGATGATTTCTTTCCTCTTGTCCGCCCAGGCAGCAAACCATGCCATTCGACAGTCGCAAGCCCACGGATTTCTGCTCATTTTTAGAGATTGCAATTTATCTAACTTCTCTAATGTTAGAGGTAAAAACGTCAAGTCGTTGCCACTTATATCCAAATGGGTTATTGATGGTGTATCATCGAAAACGAACGTTTCGATTTCTCTTAAAAAACTATTGTTTCTAATAAAAAGTCGCTGTAGATTAATCAAACCCTTAAAATTCGTATTATGTATAACTGTCACTTGAGTGTTTTCGAGGTAGAACGTTTGCAAATTTTCGTTATGTTGGAAGAGCGTCGCCGGCAACATTTTAAGCCGAGTTCCGCCTAAATTCAGCCATTTCAACTTATTTAAATTCTTAAAAGCATCGTGTGATATGTTTTGGTAGCTATTGTAGCTAAGATTCAGATCGGTTAGTTCATCAAAACTATCAAAAATAGACTTCGGTAAATAATCTAATTTGTTACCGGATAGATCGAGAATCTCCAATTCCCTCAAGTTGACTAGAGCTTTAGAAGTTATTTCGACTATGCTATTATTATTTAGGAACAGTTGTTTCAGTTGGCGATTAGGCTTAAAAAAATAATCTAAGAAAGTTGCTATTTTATTATGCGATATATCCAAATACTTTAACCTAGTCAGTGGCCCGAAGACCTGGAATGGTATTACGTGGAGTTCGTTGTGAGACACATCCAAAACTTCCAGATTATCTAGATAAGCGAAAGTGAAGCGGGGTATGTCTTCGATTTTGTTTCTTGACAGATTCAATTGTTTTAGATGGGTCAGTCTTGCAAACAGATCATGCTCTGTCCTTTTGATTTCGTTTCTGCTCAAATCGATGTACTCTAAGTTGTATAGGCCTAGAAATAGATCCTGGTCTATTGCTTGAACTGTCGAGTCGGTCCAGATTATGGTCTGGAGGTCTGTGCCGTGGTTGGCTAGAGTGATTCTGGTGAGATTGTTACCGGGAACGGCTACGCTGGAGCATGATAGTAGAGTCTTGGAGCAGTTGCAGAAGGAGGGGCACTCGTCTCCCACAGCTGCGCAAATTATTGCCAGCGTCAATATTTTGTGCAGCCACCGCATTATTTTACAACCCTCATAGTCTTATTGACTGAAACAAGATAAATTGTTATAATTAAATTATTATAGTAATATATTTACGTGGTAGATCAATACTGCTGTTATATATGATTGTAGAACGAATGGGCCGGCTCGATCGGGGAAGGATCACGCTCTCACAGAATACCAGCATAAAATAGCAGCTTTATTCTTGTACTTTTCCTATGTAAGTGTAGAGAACCGGGGACCCTTTTTACTGGATACGAGGCATTCTATTTTAGTCCTTAGGGGTGACAGCGCATCTGCGTTTGGATTCTTTTGGTTCTTAATCGAGAATAGATGTAGATGTCTATGGGCCACAGCTACAACTTCCACTTGACTGTGTGCTCGTTTGTGACCCTTATTCTGTTTCAAAAAAACTTATACATATTAAATAAGTGTTAAACATATAACAAATCATTAAACAGACAACAAATGATGAGAGATGAGGATAAATGTAATGTATTCACAAAAACCTGTTCCTATTTATATAAAATTAATAAAATTGTTATTCTAATGTAATTTAAGTTTCCTCTTCGTCTATTTCTCTATAATATCTCGATCGTGTTTTTATTTATTTTTAAATTTTATAATAAGGGTGGCAAGTGATGCAATATATACGTACAGTGACGTTAACAATTAAAGCTTATTGCGTACTTTAAACCCTACCATTAAACCTAAAAATACCAGGTGATCAATCCCATCTAGTGGGGGGTCGCCCTACATTTCGCCTACCGTTACGAGGCTGCCACCCGAGAACTTTTCTTCCCCATCGGTTCACGGTTGCTGGTTGGGTGGTCATTGTGCTCATTACCATTCTGGGATTTGGGCCATTAAGAAAGATGCCACCGTTATTTTGTGTGTCGCACAAATGTTTGTTAGTAAAGTAGGCAATTAGGGAACAAATAGTAACATCCCTCTATGAAAACATATTACATCAATTCATTAAGGCAAGAAATGTATGTTAAAGCCTTGTAGCCGTGCGGTGGTAGACTGATATTTCCATACTTATTCTATAAACACTTAAGTAATTTCTTAATAAAATTAAATAGGTTGTTTGTTCCACAAATAGCTTTTGGAGCGGTCAGACAGCCTGCTGTATTTTTGTTAGTTAGTTTTTTTTCTTGTTTTGTTTTTATGTAAATGTGTACATTATAGCGTCTGCTAACTGCTGTATATAGTTTGTTGCTCACCTTTCAATACACTGTAATGAACTTTACTTGTAGTAACTGAATACATGCGTAATTATTATTTTTCCTTGATTACGAATTTAATTAACTTTATACTCTATGATAGTTTCACTATAGTCATTGTAACCATAATTTATTAAATCCTTATATTAGTAAGAGATTGTTTGTCATGTTTGATGTAATACAATCAGTAATTTTGGATAAACTTTCATATATTTATATTCACGCGTATTATACTATTTTATTATTGTGTGGCGGGTTGTCCACTTCCCTTTGATATGGTAGGGGAGGACGATGACTGCCACATACACTGACCACACACGTGACCTGCGATATGTTTATTATTTACCAGCTTTAACTTTTCATTTTTCTTGTTTTCGTTTTGTAGTGTAAATTTATTATAGAATGTGATTTGATTACCTTTTCAATTTTGATTAAGGATATTATATTATTGGCTTTTAAAAATGACAAAATAGAGGATACTCATGGACAGTGAAATGGAATTGTTTTTAAAATTGAACAAGATGTTTACCTTTGGCCAACGAAACTATAATTTCTTACATAAAAAATTGATAGTTTTGATTTCATTTCATAATAAAAGGTTTTATATTTAATAAGTTAAGTATTCCTCTATTACGAAATGTAATATTTTTCATTATTAATGCATCTAATTTAAATCTAAAATTGGTAGGTACCTACCCAAATG
>DWHP01004415.1:0-12588 GCA_018247895.1 Parnassius honrathi
CTTCAGCAAGCATACATTCCCACTGGTTGTCGTCTTCCAGCAAGCCGAGTGCAAGGCATGCATCTTTATACGTTGGACACTGTTGCCCATTCACTTTACGTATATTTTGAAATGATAATGGGCCAGTAACATTAACCAACAACAGTCGAAGATAAAAGCACTCAGTGTGTCTTGGACTGACTGTAAGTAATCGCCCCAAAGCGTTTGATATAAATAAATTGAGACATGCATCAACTGGTGAGCCTTGCTTGCGGGGCTATTTATTTTTTGTTTGAGCCCATGTGAAATAGCGTGGTACTTGTGAATAGAGTAATGTTCTTGCAAAGGCATCAATATCATCCGCACGATTACACAATGCAAAAAATTCAGTGAGTGTAGTTTTAGGTGGTGGCACGATCAATCACTGTCTTCTTCGTGAAAAATACACGCTGACCGTTTTCAAGACGGATGGCTACCTGAACATCTGCTGGACCCTGTTCATGAATTGGAAAACCAAAGATACGCCATTTGGCCAGGCAATAGCAAAGACGTAATCTCTGGCCATTTTGGATTACATGTGAACATGATAAATAAACACGGTCGTCGCGGTACCGGTCAATTTGGTAGAGCGTTATTTCATCGTTTTTATTCACTGGAGGTGCATTTTCATTAGTATTTTCCACTCTAAACACAGCCATATCACTGTCTTTATGGACATACTTGCAAATGTATTTGAAGCTCTTCACAGAACTGCAGAACTAAACATTAATATGAGCATTGTATGTCTTGCTTAGCAGAGGCGAATACGGCACCACCCAAAGATTGTCAATGTCAATGTCAATGTCTGTGTTGCTGATATTTTTAATAAATGATTGTCCGCCATTATCAGGATTTCTTCGACAATATATTGGATAGCTGTCGATATTTGTTATCGTATCATTAGTGAAGTCTTTAGGGAAATTTTTAGTACATTTTCCATCTGCCATGCCAATAAACAATAGGTTGTTTTTTTCGGGAATAAGTTTATATAACATTTATCAATATTTAATTTTAGATTGTTAGCCGAGCAATATTCATAAAATTGTTTAAATCGTTTTGAAATAGGAAAGCGTGTTCAAGATTCTTAACGAATGTAAATATTTTAGTATCATCAGCGTATAGTAAAGCTTTCGAATGTTGAATGCTACGCATGATATCGTTTATAAATATGTTAAAAAGAAGAGGACCGAGATGAGAGCCCTGAGGCACACCAGAAGTGATCGGGACAAAGCTCGAGGTATAGCCCTTCACAGCTACTGCCTGAGACCTATCACGCAGATATGAGGTTAGCCATCTCAAGAGATCACCGTGTATACCGACGTTTACAAGTTTAGCAATCAGTAGATTGTGCGAAATTTTATCAAATGCTTTAGAAAAATCGGTATACACGGCGTCAACCTGATAGCCTTTTTCCACGGCCTCCAATGTTTCATCCAGAAACTCGCATAAGTTAGTTTCTATGGATCTACCAGATATGAAACCGTGCTGACTTGAAACTATTTGCGGTTTGATTGCAGGAAATAGAGAGTCGTATATAATTTTTTCAAATAACTTAGGTATAACAGATAGTTTGGAGATACCACGGTAGTTAGCTATATTGTGTTTGTCTCCACATTTAAATATGGGAACAACAAAGGATTGTTTCCAAAGCAAGGGCATCACACCTTGCTTCAAAGATATATTAAAGAGTAATGAAAGAGGAGCCGCTAAATGTTTACTACATTGTCTGAGAAAGATAGGGTGAATACCATCAGGGCCAGTACCTTTATTAATATCGAGGTTCTTCAAATATTTTTCGACTTTAACGCTATCAATGTAAACACAATTAATAATACAATTATTATTTTCCGTATCGCAGTTCATGACATTATTACCGCGTGGCTCAAATACAGAATGGAAGAATGAATTAAATAGATCAGCAATTGTCTGACCCTCCGATGCATGTATATCACCAAAGTATAGAGTATCAGGTATATCACAACTTTTTCGCTTTGATTTAATGAACGACCAAAAGTACTTGGGGTCAACTCGAATATTTCTCTCAGCGTGATTAATAAATTGTTCATAGCATAAAGCTTCATATTTTTTAACATCACGCCGTGCATTCGAAAAGTTGTCATAATCGCACTGTCTACCATAAATTTTCCATTTTTTATGAAGTTTAAGTTTTCTATTAATGAGTTTAATTAGACGCGTATTAAACCAGACTGGGTATTTATTATTATTTTTAACAACTTTATGAGGGACAAACCTATTTATCACATCACGCACAATTTTATAAAAGTTATCAACAGCAACATCAATATCGTTTAGATTTAAATGGTCTTCCCAATTAATATTTGACATTTCTCGACTAATTTCATCATAATCCGCCGCATGAAAACGTCGTACTATCCGGGTGGCTGGACACATACTTGAAGTATAATCAATACTTATGTCAATACATAAAGAGGGATGGTGGCCATCCTCCGGCAATGACAACGGCACGACTCTTTGTACAATACACTTCAAATCAGAAATCACCAAATCCAACTGTCTGTCGTTCATATTGTTAACGTGATTATATTGTGAACAGTCATTAAAGCATAAAAATGCAAACAGTTGCGATGTCAATAAGTTATCATGTGGATTCTCAAGATACAAATTACTATCTGAAGATTGGGGATTTGAGATCCATCTAGCAACCCTTATATTAAAATCCCCCACCAATAAAAACTTATCATTAGGATAGTCAATTTTAAGATCAGATAAATATTCATAAAACGATAATTCCGATGCCGCTTGATAATCATTTTGGGGGAAGTAGCAACAAAATAGCCTCAACATTGATGTCTTCGGTAACTGATTCAATAAAATATTAACACATGTTACGTCAGCATCATACATAAAAGGTAATTTGCGTAGTCCCTGCATACTCACGTTTATTCCTCGGCGAAGCGCAATCATGGTCCCACCACCTTTTTTAACAGTTAAATTATCATAGTCACGATCGTTACGGTACACGTTATACCGAGAGTCAAATAACTCCGCATCATAGATTCCTGGTAACAACCAAGTTTCGCTTATACATATAATATCGTAATCTGTGTTTAGAATATTTCTATAAAATTGTTTGACTTTCGTCCGCAGACCTCTAGCATTTTGATAGAATATGTTAAGTAACACTGTAAATGTTAAGTTTAACTAAATAATTTCTTACGTATAGAACGTTCAAATAAAGTAGAAACCACTTCAAGTGTAGGTCTATTGCCGGCTCCAAAGCAAGTTGATAGAATCTTACAACGTGAATATAAAATATTTGGGCTTGCAACAATACTGCAGTGATAGTTTTATAAAAAGCAAGTTGACAACTGGTGGACACAATACTTATTTTAAAAAATAAGTCAGTTACATTTATAGCCAAAAACAATAAGCAGTAAGAAAAGTGTGAAACAACCATAGCACTTATACAATTTTGTTTAAAGAGTGTTCAGACGTGATGTATATAATTGGCGATTGATCACTGCGGCGCACCATGATCGTACAGTTACGGACCCAACAATAGGCGTAGCCTTTCTCCTTCGCCAATCGCTTCGCTTGTTTGAGGAGATACTTATTTCTTGCCGAAAGATGGTCGTTGAAAAATATCTTATAGCCACTCTGTGCCCCAGTTATACCAATATCGCTTGCGTTACAGTTCTTCAATTTACGTAACAATGATAGTAAATCATCCTTTTTATACCTCGAATGCATTTTCAAAATAATCGGCTTCGGCGTTTTATTATCCACATCATTCTTAACCGCCACACGGGTTACGAAATCAACATCACTATCTACATTAATCGTATAATTACATTTTTGCGCTAGGGACTTCACTAGGCTTAAAAGGTTTTCACCCTTTTTCTCAGGGACCCCGTTTATTTGTATGTTTGAACGGCGAACCCATTGTTCATTGCGATCATTGCAGTCAGAAATATCCGTCACTTTTGAGCGGAGATGGTCGAGATCTAGCTTCAATTTATCATTTTCCTCTTTAAGATCGGAAATCTGTTCATTTATCGAAGCAATTAATGATGCAAAACTATTCATTTTAGTCTCCCATGAATTAACAGTGACTGATAGTCCTGTTAACCTGTCGTTAACGTCGGATTTCAGGGAGTCTATAGCAGACTGTAACGCACTAAATCTATTATCAAAATGTTCCATAATAGCATTTGCATCGATGTTTATCATAGATTGCGATTGCGATGAGCTGCATTCAGGACGAGGCGTGTTTGGGCTGTTTTTATTATCCTTTTTTTTCCGGATTTACATGGTGGACACTTCCACTTAATTTTGTTCATAGGTAACATTTTCTTAAAATCCAGTTCTTTTAATCCTATGCATGCGTAATGGTATGAGCCACGACATACAGAGCAATTAATTAAGTCCTCCTCCTTTACAACAACGAGACATGTTTTGCAATCCATAGTGTAGTAGTATTTTGTATTTATTTTAAACGAGAGGTAGATTATTTAAAAACAGTAGGCACGCAAAACAATGTAAACTACGTCAACAGCTATCGTTAACTCAGCCAGCAAAACATCCCGTCTAAAAGAGCACAAGCGCCGTGCGAGGCTTGTCGCTTACGCGTTATAGTAAACAATACAGGCCAGTCACTAATATCTCACTGCACAAATGATGTTTACGGTTATTTTCACATTAAATCTTTATTTAACTGCAAAGTTTATTATATCACAATGACAACAAACAGTTTATATCACTTATGCTATAGTCTTCGTATATTAAAAACACTTATTTACCGGTTATTGGATTAAAAATTACGCATAGATGTTCTACGGACGAACGTGAGGTATGACTATATATTACTATATATTACTTTATAATTTTACTTTTTACTTTTGCAAAAGTTTTTAAGAGATTTTAACGGCAGTTTGGGCCAGCAGAAAGTAGATGACAATAGTAACTAAAAGCGCCGTTGCAAACACAAATAATTGAAATTCACATCACCAACGGATCACTTATTTCATTGCCTACATGCGCAGAAACACAAAACCGCAACACTTTTATGTATCGAAATTTAGTTCAAACCATTATTTTAACAATAATCAAAAGGCAGCAATCCGCCGAAAGCCATGTGTTCGCTTAAACTCTCGGCATTGTATTTAAATATTACAATAAATTTGTTCTAAATTTTTGTGCAGAAGCTTCTGTATCGGTGATGGAAAAAACCACTTACAATAGACAGTATAAAAATGTGATGACGCATTCCCGTAGTACAACAAAATTGCTGATCAAAAAGCAATTTCTTTTCAATAACGGCAGGAATTGCAGAGCCGATATTCTATATTTAGGATAGAGTAGAAAATATTACGAAAATAAATTATTTCTAGGGCATGAAATCCGCTAAAACATATTGAATTAGCATGGCTGACTAACTGAATCTTGTGTTCTTTTTCTTATAAATATGTATTGACAATTGAACTAACAGTCCACCCGATGGTAAGTGGCTACTGCAGCCCATTTGCAAGTAACTTGACATGCGGATTATCTCTGAGGACTAACATAGAATGCCTAATAGCCTTCAATTATACTGACTTTCTGTACCCTTCAGACGGGAACTCATTAATGCACGTTTCGACACTTTGCGGCAAAAATAGGTATAAGGGTACTAACAACCTAGTAGAGACCAGTAGTGGGATAAATTTAGGCTGTCTCTCGTGTAAATCTCGATGACAGGGGAACATACCGCTATCTATTCCGCAGTTTAAATGCTCTGTGCCGGATTTGCGGTTTACACAATGTTCACTGCACGAAGAGGAGTGCTCTTCGTGGAGATTTACAATACGTCGAGTGGTTTTTGAGTTTTGCTCCTCAAAATATTTTTAGGCGATGCAAATATCTTGAATCAGGAAGTTATCGTCGCAAAATACACTTATATTTGTATAAATATGTTAGTTTTATCACATACGTATGGTTTATTTATAGATATATTGTATAGGATATATTGTTGTTTTTAGACCCGTAAACATTAATATACGTAATGGGTAAGAGGTGCTTATTAATTTTTGTGGTAATCTTATTAATAATAAAATACTAATAATATTCTCAAACAAGACCATAAATCCATATGTAAATAAACAAACTTTCAGACTAAAATCAAATCAAAATCTCTACAAAATAAAATCTACCAATACTTATAGTTTGAGGCTCTGGATAACCTAGTCTTAATGCCTACGGAAATAATGAGAATAGGATTTTATCATTAAACATTCATTACAGCCGGTAGGCCTATGTTAAGCAGTGGACTACTATCGTCGTCCACTGCTTAACATAGGGCTCCCCATAGATTGCCTCGTAATGCTATAGTTGTCACGCCTGTCAAGCGGGTGGGCAACCGTAGTTTTTTTTATTTTCTGGTTGTTATAAGTAAGACGCTGCTGTCCGTCTCATGATTCGTTTCACTCTGTTGCATTTTACTACAGGACGAAGTGCGGTTAGAGATATTCTTACAATGCCACTACTCTTTTGAAAACACGCACAAACTGACAAAAATAGGATTATTTAAAGAAATTAACAATACCCATTATATAAATATATCATCTTCGTTATCATCATTTCAGCTCTACACACGAATGCTGTTATGTTATGTCTCAACCTAGAAATACACTAGAATCCACTTGCATGTCTCACCAGGTTGATACTCTTATCTAGGGGACAGCCTACACTTTACACTCGTACAAGGATGCCACTCAAAAACCTTTAGTTTACTGATCCATCAGGCTTTGATGTATACTTCGGTACTTTGGTAGTCAAGGTTCGGGTTCCGACTATTTTTTTAAGAACTCACACCAGAACAAGAACGGGCTCATCTTGATTGATGAAAAACTTGTTTGATGGATTTCTCTATTTTTCCAAATATTATATATAGCTTTCAAAAGCACGTAAAAAACGTGCTTTCAGACCAATGTTCCTCATGTTTTAAAAATGGTTTAAAAGAAAGAAAAAGTGAATAAAATGTGATGGAAAATATTTTAAAAAGCGGTGAAAATGTACTTAACTTTCAATGTAACCCCACATACGCTGTAATTTTATTGTACTTCTCTAAGTAATATTATTACATAATATTAAGTCAAATTCATCTGAAAACTGTTTAGTTTATCGCCAGTCGTAAATTCAAAAATCTACACATGCGACCCAAATACTAATCGCACCTTTACTACCCTCTTCAGTACAATGAATTATCTTGCAACAGCCGCTTCTGACATAATTGCGTGTGAGAAAAAATGACAGATACTACTTCCGCTCAGTCGTAATCCTACTAAGCAAAGATTAGTGTGTTAACGTAATATAGAAAACTCATTGGCCACTCGAACAACAATACAAGCAGATATCAGATCTATTTCATATCATCTATTATCAGATGATATTGCAATGGAAAATCTAGGTTTTTTTTTACAAGTGAGGTGACAAACGAACTTACAGTCCACCTGATGGTACGTTGCTACCGCATTCCATGAACTCCTCAGTCTTTTACTTTAGACCGTAACTTTGCAGTGCCATTTGGCGACAGATGTAGGTAGGAGACGGAAGAACTGTCAAACAGGAAAGGAGTCTTACCACCTAGTAGAAAAGCAGAAGACATTCGAACTTATATCGTTTTATTTATATTATTGAGAACATATTATGGAATCTGTCAGCGCTTATTCGGCCTACGTGATTCTTCTTTGTTGTAAAAGCTTTTCTTTGATGTGAGGTGGCCTGTGCCTAGTTGTGAGACGTATATAGGCTGTAACTTTACTTTATTTTTCAAAACTAGATTTTCGATACATAACACCTTTAAAGTCAAATCTGTGTATACGCACCTAGCTTGTCGTTCATACTTTGTTTCGCAAAAATTTTAGGTTCATGATAATAACATAACTTTGTCTAATTAGTTTCAGACTTGAGTGGCTACTAAATACTTCAACCTAGGAACTCAAAACCGCATCATACGGTAACCACGCTTTGAGACTTAATCGTAGTAAATAAAGTATTTTAACTTGAAGCCTGTTTCTCTGACATCTCTCTTCTAATTTATTAAGAGAAAGGTGACTTTATAATACGTAATAACGTATAACAATCGATTTTATATTATATTTATGAAACAAAACTTCGAAATGCAATATGAAATTACGTCATATATACGACTATATCACCATGTACAGCGAACGTTTAGTGACAGTGTAAGTATATCGATTACCCAAAATAATATACATATTAATACAATAAATATACAATACCTATAATATAAATCCCATGGTTATCGTAAGAGGTGACAGGGGGAAAACAACCAGGAAACGTGCAGCAGCGTCTTCCTAATAGCAGCTAGAAATAAAGACAAACTGCTGTTGCCAACCCGCCCGCGTGGTAACTATGGCAAATAGATTGCCTCATAGGCAGATTTATGGGGACGCCCATTTTCAACAGAAGACTTTAAATAAGCTGTAACGGTATCGTTATACGAGTACATATTTTTAGAAGAGGGCGGCTATTTCCATTATTCCTTAAAGTAAGCAAGGCGCGCCGTAAGCTCAGAGATAAATCTATGAAAACCAATTGGCTAGCAACACTAACATCCCAGAACAAAGAGAAAGAATATTACATAATCTGACATAATCTTAGTTTAGTTATGACTGACGATCTTAGTTGGGTAATACAAGTCAATGACAACGGAAAATGTATTTTAAGCACAATGCATAAATTGATGCATTGGCGAAAAATAGAAACTCAAGCGGCGAAAGTTATTCCGATAAAGTTTAAGGTCTAAGAAATGTCCGTCACTTTACCCCAACGCATGTTGGTGAATTTTTTACTTCTCAGACATGCAGGTTTCCTCATAGTGTTTTCCTTCACTGCCGAGCATGTGGTTAATAAGCACTTAAAATCGTAACTTACAATTTCATTGGTGTCGGCGGGGGAGCATGAAAATATAAAATAATACGACCAAGTGAACTCATACTATGTTCAGCAATATTCTTAATTAAACTGTCAGTGTCGAAATCCTGACATTGAAATATTTATGTACTCGAAATTTATTTAATGAAAAAGTCTACCGTCCTACGTCATTTGGGTAGACATTTAATTTCCGGGTATGATCCAAGCTGAACTGCTTCTATCAATCCCGACAATCTATTTAATATTTTTTAATTCAGAGTAAAATATGTCTATTTTAAGTCCTTAGAACTAATAAGGAATGCGATATCCTGTGTTTTTATAAGTAACATTTTTTACATTTTGCACATTAATTGTTTTGTTTATTTTAGACTATTAAAAGCCCCAGCCCTCCCCATAAATTAACCCATGACTACCTCGTTAGTCTAGTGGTCGTAAACGAGGTAGCCGATCATGACGTCCCGGAATCGAAACCCGTTTTGAGCCAAAATCAGTTACTAGGGTTTTCTGAAAAGAAATTCTCAATATCAGCCGTCAGACTCAGAAAGTTGACGGTGTTTCACCCCCGTGCCTCGGTCTTCCTTGAGACTGACTGCCGTGAATTCGGTCGGAATTCGGTCTGGAGTACATTATTAAGTCATAGAGAATATATCTGTCATAGTAGAAATATGGCTGCATGTTTTGTTTTGTTTTATTTTGAAGCCTGTAACAACACTCATGGCAAGAATGATAAGACGTTCGCCTTATCGTACTAAAAGAAAAGAAAGCTCGATCCTAGCTAAGACGGGTGCCCGATCCTTTGTTCACCTGACTAGCTGAATTTCTTAGCTATTTTCGAACAACAATTTTTACTCATACATAACCTATTTTACGTAATTATCTTGATGCGACCATTTAGGTTTGGTCAGGAAAACAATATCCTTGAATCTGCAAGCATTGTGTACCATGAAATACCTGTCCTGACTGTACCTGAGCAGTAAGGTTACAGTGCTGGAAAATCTCTTGAAGTGGAGGAGTTTTCCTTCACCGATATGCCACGTTTAGGAGGCATACAGCTGATATATTTCAGTTAAAAACCTCAATACTCTAATAATAATAATAATGTTTTCTACGACGGTTCTCAAAACCCGTTTTATGCGTATTCTCAGTACGCCGCTGGATTAAGTTAATATTGGTTTTAGAATACAATATAATAAAGAATTATTTGTTCGATATTGTACACGGTGGGCTATCCAACGTTTCGAATTGCAACTATAGGTTATTTTGGAAGGTTTGATGATATTTCTGATGTGATAGAAAGTCAGTTTTATGTTTGAAATTTATGAAATAGGTCGCTTTTTGCTTGAACAAAGTTGGACAATACTAAAAATTTATTTAAAAAAAATGACAAAAAGTATGTGCCAAAAACGCAGCGCGTGGATCAATTTGTGAAGAGCGTTCGTGAAACGGGATCTTTGTTGGATAAAACAACCCGTTTACGTACTCGTCCCGTGCAAACAACCGAAAACATCGCTGCTGTTGCTGTGAGTGTGCGTGAACAACCAGCGACATCATTTCGTTATCTTTCTCAGAATTGAACATTTCACGCACATCGTTGAGAAGAATTTTGCATAAAGATCTCGGTATATATATAATATACGATACGGTTTAGGTTTGATCAATGGACCGAAAACCGCTTGATCAAAAATAAGCATTTTTATCGAAAAATCATCTCTTCAGATGAAGCTCATTTCCACCTCGGAGTATACGTCTATAAGCAAAATTGTCGTATATGGGATTTAGAAAAACTACACGTCGTCGTGGAGAAACCAATGCATCCACAACATGTGACTTCTTCGAAAATGAGCGGGGAACGCCATTACAGTGAATAGCAATCGCTACCGCATCATGTTGAGCGATTTTTCGTTTCGCTTTTTTTGATTCAACAGGACAGCGCAACGTACCAAACAGCCAACGGAACAATCGATATTTTGAGCTTTTTGTTTTCGAAAATCGCATAATTTCCCGAAATGTTGAAGTCAATTAGCCACCTCGAAGCTGCGATTTGAATTCGCTCGACTTTTTTGAGGGGAGCCGTTAAGAACAAGTGTTACGCTTACCATCCAGAGACGACTGACGGCTTGAAGTTGCCATTAACGAAGTAAGACTAGCCATGGCCGTCATTTGAATGATGTTGTCTTCCATTACTAAATGGAAAGGTTCGATCTTTCTAATAAACCAATAATATTGTTAAGATATTCGTTAGTTTTTTTATATAGCCGATTCAAATTACACTACCCTTATAATCACATGGGTTTCATAAGAGGAGACAGCTTATGTTGCTGTGTTTTGATTGGTGTTTAGAGAACCAAACACCATTTTATTGCTAACATGACATTCTACTTTAGTTTGACGACTAAAATGAATGTCTTGTGGCTGTTCAATGCATGGAGATGTGGTCTATGTTTAGCAGTTGACTTTTGAAAGTAATAAGTGAATGAATGGAAAGGAACACCCGAAAACATTAATTTTTACTTTTGCCACCGAACTTCTGTCCTGGAAATATATCTAATGAAACTCTGTCCAGGGATAAATTAACAAGAAACTCAGCGGCGATTATGGTATGTTTATAATACGATTAATGGTATATAAAATTAAAATTAAATTAAATTTATTGTACCGCCCAGTAAAAGTAAAGTTAAAGTTACAGCCTATATACGTCTCACTGCTGGGCACAGGCCTCCCCTCTTTCCAGAGAGGGTTTTAGGGCAAGGAAGTGTCCGCTTTGCTGCCCCAATACGTGTTGGCGAATTTCACATGCCTTCGAAATATTTTTTTCTTATTCCTCAGACATGCGGGTTTCCTCACGATGTTTTCCTTCACCGCCAAGCACGTAGTAAAAGTGCATTTAAACTTGCAATTAAAAATTTTATTGGTAACGGCAGGGATCGAACCCGGGTAACCTGAGTTCTGTTATATTTACAGCGAGCGTTAACCGTCTCAGCTACCACGCTTTGTACCGCCTGATGGTGTGAAAGAATCCCTCACCCCATTTTATGCCATGGGTATCTTCTTCTAGAATACTAGAAAAACCTCATAACTTCCGATAGATGGCGGTATAATCATCTTGGTTACGGTAGACGTAAAATACCCAGACCGGTGACGGAAAGCAGTGTCAAAAGTATGCGACGTATGACACTTCGATCGTCAGTCGTGAAGATTAAGTCAAATCCAAATAATGGGAGAGGTCCATGTCCACCAATTTACATTATAGATCTGCACATACATAAGACGATTAAATTTAGTTAAAGAATTTCTAAAGAATTACATAGGGAGGATAGGTATGGGAAAGAGACAGACTTCTGTATCTAAGGCTGAATCTCTATAGACCGTACTTTGACTTTGCTAAGACTTTACTTACAAAAGACTTAGCTGAGTATATGCTTAGTTTCTTTGATTCTGAATTTATAGTTGCATCGGGTTAAGATTCAGTTAAGCTTTTAAAATAAAAAAAATATTATTTCAAAATCGAAAACAATTTCGATTGTATTTCATAAATAAGTTATTATTACATTTAACTGACGTCACAAACTTTCGGTTGCCGCCGACTGACGCCGCACCGCTTTTGCGCTGTCAAAACATTGTTTGAAACGTGAAGTTTTCGGTATATTGATATAT
>DWHP01004416.1:0-12588 GCA_018247895.1 Parnassius honrathi
AAATAATTTACCATTGTTTTCAGTTTCAAAGAAATAGAGATTTGTCTGCAATTTTCTTTAGAAACTTATTGTTGTATTGTAACTACAAGTGGTTTTTAAGCAACTTTCACCTTTTTAAAGATTATAGGTATTATGTTATCAAATTCAATGTTTATGACTTTTTGTTTTATTAAGGTTAGTTAAATGCTTTTATGAACGTCAAAATCTACCCAGGTTCGCACAAACAAGACTTCTCAGAGAGTAACTGGCTGGATTTAAAAAAATACTTGATTACTTTTTTGTTGACAACATAATAAACTAAATATAATGTCGTATAATATTATTTTCTAAATGTTTCAATATAATATCACGACGGTAAGTGTTCTTATATATAAAAATCAATTGCTGTCCGTTTCGGCTCGTGCTCGGCTCGGACGATTTTGATAATTCTGTGTGTATTTGAGTTGGTGGTTTAAAAATTTAATTGGACCCGGTACGTGGCGCTGTTTTCGCGATCCAGAAAACACTCGAGCGAAGCCGGGGCGGATCGCTAGTGAGAGTTAAATCACCACGGTAAGTGCATTACATGAGTTAAATCTGTGAAAATCTGCAATATGTATACTAATGGCAATCGGTCAATTTAAAATCGAAATAGTGTAGTAATGACATTACATAAGGAAACGAATCGTCACTCTGGGAATTATCACATTACTATTTATTACTACAAATTGCGCGCATGTAAATAATTGAGTAAGTTTATACAAATCAATACCGAACTGGATTACTGTGTGATTATACTTGAATGAGTTTAGTTTTAAGATTTAAAATTTCCCGAGGAATCTCCAGGAGAAAAACCGGCGAAGAGGTTCCTCCACCCGGAGGGGCGAAAAGTGGACTGCAGAAGCCCGTCTGGCTACGCTAAATGAATGCGGAGCAACGAATAATAAGATGGATGAAGTTTGCGATACGATGTATGTTAGAGGAATAGATGTGTTATGAGTAAATGAGACGAAGTGGAAGGGAAGGGATGTCGCATGGCATGTATACGGCACACTGGTCTGGTGTAGACGAGACCGAGCGGGCATGCCAGGGAGTAGGTATAATCCTTTCAGATAGAATGGGTCAATATGTGAAAGAATATGAATGTGCAGGCCCAAGGCTGCTATGGATACGAATAAAACTGGGCCTAAAGAAGTTGTTTGTTCTCATGGTCTACGCTCCAGATACGTCTAAGCCCACTTATATCTGAGAGCAGTTTTGGGAGATGGTAAGAATGATGTTAATGACATGTAGGGGAAATGAAAATATTGTTATAAGAGATTTTAATGGAAGGGTTGGGTTGAAGAGGCTTGGTTATGAAAGGATACTGGGAACGTTTGGTGATGAAAGTATAAATGAGAATGGTGAAAGCCTCCTCACCGTATGTGTGACAGGAATATTTTTGTGACAAACACTTTCTTTCGCCACAAGAGGATTCACATATATACTTGGGAAAGAGGCGATGATAGAAGCATTATAGATTGTGGATGAAAGAATGAGGAGCAAAGTGGTGGATACGAAGGTTTACCGGAGGTCCAACGTAGAAACGGATCATTATTTGATTTTATGCCGAAATAACGGTCACTACAGACATCTGTGTCTACCACTGCGTTACAGCGTATTAAAATAGAAAGGTTACAAAATGAAGATGAGGAAAACAAGTACAAATGTAGACTGAAGGAAAATATAAGTGGTTTGGATGAATTATGTATTAATGATTTAGACTTGGAAAATGTTAAGAAAGATTTAGTGAATGCAACTGCCGAAGTATGTGGTGTTAATAAGAGAACGAATGAAAGGAAAAATAATACGTTATGGTGGGATGATGCGGAACGTACGGAAATTAAAGCAAAGAAAAGAGCGTGGCTCGATTTACTAGCAACAAAGGCTGGTAATTCTGGCGGTACGAATAATGTTGCTATTGAAAGAAAAAAGGCGGTCTTTAGACATCTAAGTAAGAGGCTAAAGGAAGTAGTTGAAAGAAAAGGCAAGAAGAAACGGATAAGAATGATAGAACAATATATGTTTCGGAATTTCGTAAGAACTGACAGGGGACGTTCAAAACAGCCTATAATGAATGATATAAAAGACGAAAATGATTATATTCGGAATGATGAAGTTCTGAGTTAAAAGAAATGGAAGAAATATTTTAAAAGCGTACTTATGAGTGAGGAGACGACGTATGAATTAATGAAATAGAAACTATGAAAGAAGAGAAAAAAGGCAGCGAGATAAGTATAGATGAAATAATGAAAGCAATGAAAAACATGAAACAGGTAAGGCAGCCGGATATAGTATTTCACTCGAAATGCTGAGGGCTGGAGACGAGTTGTGGCAGGCATGCTGCACACCTTGTTTAATTTGTGTTGGGAACTTAAGCGAGTACGGGCAGACTGGTGCATATCCGTGATAGTCCCAATATATAAAGGAAAAGGGTCGCTGCAGTACTGTAAAAACTACCGTGGTATTAGCCTTCTTAGCATTGTGAGAAAACTAAGTATGCTAAGGTATTAATTGAAAGGGTCAGGAAAGAAACTAATGGAAAAATTTGGGATGTGCATGTGGGATTAAGAAAGGGAATGGGGTGTACGGACTAATTATTTTCCATGCGCGTGATTGCGGAGAAATTTGTGACCAAAAACCAAAAAGTTTTTTGTGCATTCATGGAAAAGGCTTATGACAGAGTAAACAGGAATGTGTTATGGTAAACACTGAAATCATTTAGGTTGAGCGCTAGATTGACACAGGCATTAAAGTCTCTTTATAGGGACTCTAGTACTCGTGTTAGGATCAACGGAGTCTACTAGGACTGGTTTGGCATCCGTAAAGGTCTCAGACAGGGCTATGTGGCTTCCCCGTCAACCAATTTTTTTTCTTTAAAAACATTACCTCCACACTAGGATTTTCTCATGTATCGTGGGGGCAGTTTATAAACATAAATTTCACAAGGACAAACATCCAGACCCAGGAACAATTACTTGTAGGCCACACAAATACTTGTTCCGTGCGGGATTCGAACCCGCGGCCCATAGCGCTGTAACTCATTCCTAAGCAACTGCGCCACGGAGCCACCACCTATATATGTACAGTTATTTGGAAAATTTGAAAGTCAAAAAATGCGGATTAAGAATGGATGAGTTAACCGTCAAACGCCTTTTGTACGCCGATGATCAAGTTATTTTTCTTCATCGGCGGTCGAGTTGCAAATGATGGTTACATTAACGAACAGGTTATAAAAAGAAAGGGGTATGAAAGTAAACGCAAGTAAGACGAAAGTTATGGTTTTTGAAAGAGAAGAAAGTAAAACGACAAGTGAAATAGGAATAGAAATGGAGTTGATAGAGCTAGTAGGTGAATTTGTATATTTGGGATGCGTATTTAGCAAAGATGGGAGATATGATAAGGATATAGAACGACAAGTCAACGCGTGAAAAAGAGTAAATGGGGCCTTACACTATTTTGAAAAGACATAATGTGTCAAAAAAAGCACGTATGGCAATTTACAATGGTGTGTATGGCCCTAATTTAACGTATTGTAGTAAAAGATGTGTGTGACAGAAGAAGCACGAGAGTAGAATAAACGCAGTAGAAATGCGGTTATTAAGGAGTATTTTGGGGCTGAATCTGAGAGACAGGGTGAGATATTGTGTGATAAGAAAAGAGTGTGGTTTGCAAGATGATGTTGTGATCAGGGTTAAGAAAAGAATACCTCGGTGGTTTGGTCATGTGCAAAAAATGCCTCATTCATTTTTTAAAGAGTGACAAAGCAAATTTATGTTGCAGAAGTGAACGGCAGAGTCGGAAAGGGACGTCCTAGGCGAAAGTTTATCGACCAAGTTGGCGAGATATTGAAAACGGGTCAAATTAGGAGTACCCTTAACCGACGAGCGTGTGTGTGTAGATATATTATGGATGTGGAGGAGGCGAGAGAAGTGTGTCAGGATCGTGCCAAATGGAAGTCTGTAGTCTCTGCCCGTCCCTCTGGGTAACAGTGTTTATGTATGTACAATATGACCCCTGGAACAGTTATTCGACATTTAAGGGATATGTTCGCAACACATTGACTGTGTGAGACTTTGGTTTCAGATAGTGGAACTCAATTTGTATGAAAATATAACAGAAATGAAAATATTTATAATAAAATTAAACATGTCACTACAACACCTTATCACCCAGCTACCAATGGTTCTGCAAAAAGGATGGTTCAAACCATTAGGGACAAATTACGCAAGATGGATGATATCCCATGGGATATCAAACTTCCTAACATTTTACTAGGTTTGCGTGTTACACCTTGTACAGCGACTTTTAATGAACATGCGCCTACAAATTTTGTTGGATATAATACATCCTAATAATCGCCAGCAAAAAAAGATAACACAACAAGTTATTTGTTACGCTCAAAAAATTTACAGTGAATCAAAGACAGGCCAAAATGTAATGTATCGGAATTATGGTAATGGGTCAAGATGGTTACCAGCAACTGTGGTAAATAGAAATGGACCATTGTCTAGTCCAGTTATGAGATTGCTACAGATAGCGGATCTTTAATAAATAAGCATATTGATCACTTAATTAACAAAAGGTAATCTGACATGAGTGCGAGGGATGATGAAGAGATTTCCAAGGAGCAAGATATCGCAGTTAATAGTGAAATACTGGACAATGACCACAGAGGACATAACTGACTATAACTTAGGGGAAGATAAGACTGATAATGATGTAAGAGAAGTTATTGAAATAGGATAAATAGGAGCAAATGTTAGGTATACCAACTAATTCGGAAATTACTTATTCTGGGGGAAAAATTAAGCATAAAATGAATGTAAATATGTAATGTAATACTAGATCTCATATGGTGCCTTAGAATGACTAAGGCACTATATGAGATCTAGTAATGATTTTATAGCTTAAGTTTACTGGTTTTAATATAAATACATATGTATTTAGTTTATTAGATGATGTTGAGTATTAGAAGTTGGTTGTTGAGTTTGTTGATAATTAATATTGTATGTACATACTTGAGGGAAGGTAATTTATATATCATTACTGACTAAGAAAAAGAAGTGACTAAGAAAAATGACTCCTTTTCAGTAAAAGTATAATAAAATACGCTAATACGTACAGCAAAAACGGGTCGCAGGCTCTATTGTGGTGCTAGGTGCCCACTTTTAGCAAGGCGTTTATACAAAAAGAATATATATACATCTACTACTTGCCTTATTAAATAAATACAGTAAATAAAATATAAAAATATTGTTCCAGGTCCCAGCGGAATGGTTTGGCTGGCTTCATTATAAAACAGATCTGCCCCCACATATGGTAAAGTATAAAAGCAAAAACTATCTTTGAAAATACTTTATAAACTTGTGACTGTTGTCAGATAGTTTCGGTTGATTAATAGTACAGTATTGTATACATGTCTTCCACAAAATGAAGGGACCACCTGGCTTAGAAGTCCATTTGGCAATCAAATCAATACCAGATGTCATATTATCTTTATTTGGCCCTAGAATTTAATAGGATTGTTATTAATATAATCTACATAATATATTATGACGTCTACAAGACGAAATCGCATGATAGATTTTTTTCAAGTACTACGTATGTATAACGAAGAAAGCTTTACAGAACATTCGAGAACATATAGTGTTACCGTGAAACTAATTCTAACATCAGAGTAATTACAACTATAAGATATAAGACAGTTCCTAATAAGCATGGCTGAAGGGTGACAAACAAACACATAGTCGACGTAATGGTAAGACCCATAGACATCTATACTAGTCTTCGAAGAATCAAAATATAGATGCGTTGTCACATCTGAGGACTAAGATGGAATACGTCGTTTCCAGTAAAAAGGATCCTTAGTTCTACACCCACCATACGAAACAGCACCATTTAACTTCTATTTTATCTGGTATTCTGTGAGAGCGTGGTCCTACTCCGGGCGACATCTTGCTACAACTTTGTTAAAGCTTCTTTATTGCTACAAAACATGATCCAGAGTCAACTTGTTACTAAGTGCAGTGCATGACGCATGACAACAAATCCCAACTGATAATAAAAGGTGATGTAACCCTAGACGGTAAACGCACTGGCCAAGCATTACAATATTTAAGTATTTGTAAACTCAAATATATGTAATAACAAAACATGGTGCACTAATAAGTATAATATTTTATAATTATTGCTCACAATAAAATTAGGTGTTAGAGACGAAAATAATGATCATCATCAACACTATTATTACAGCCGTTCACAAGTCCACGGCTGAACATCTTAGGCTTATCCCACAGAATGCCGTAAAGCAAGCTGCTGGTCACCTGCATCCAACAACTTCCTGCACTTCTTACGTCACTCCATTTGCTGCCTAAGGTTGCCGCTCGGGAACATTGCTTTTCCATCACTTGTAGGTTCTTCATTGTCCTCTAGCTTACTTATCTTTTGAGAATATTATTTCAGGACTAATATATTACATACTACACATAACTTTAATGCAAATGTGGGATCACAGTGGTTTGGTACAGGATTATTGAAGTGCGGATTGTCGGATCTATGTATTTAATCTATCTAATTATTGTCTAATTATCTATGTAATTACTGATTGCTTCGCAAGTCTTACGTGCGGTTAGGATAGGTGGCTGCTTCTTTTCTTCGCTTGCGCCTCTATATGTAAAAATAATAATCGTTTGTTCAGTAATCCAAGTTTACGTTGTAATCAGTCACAGATCTGTTCAGTTAAGTTTAAAAAAAAACTTTATCCCTAAAAAAAGGACCTCTCTTCCGTTAAGGATATTTTCTTAAATATTATACAGAAAATATATACATAAGTTCTGTGTAGTTCAACAGTGTCCTAAAGTGTTGAAAAGTTAATACATACGACATAGTAAAAATCGAATAGAGAATATCATTATTTTTAATATGACAAAATATACTCAAAATCATTTAAAGATTACTGATAAGAATATGCCGTGATGTTTGATTTCAGGACCCCAGCCGACCCAAATACAAGTGGATGGTAGAATTCACGGAGAATATGTCCGGAACGACTGGGCAGTACACTCCATACAGCACTACAAGGCCCAAAGTTGAGCCCTGGATTCCCAAACGTAATAGCAATGTTTAAAATGTTTATGTAAACATTTTAAACGTTGCTATTACTTCGGTTGGTGGGCTTGAAGTCAGGCTTTTATTTAATTTAAAGGTTATTCAAATATATAAAAATACATAGTAGTAAGAGCATCATCCTTTTCAATCTATGAAACGTTGTACATTTTAAATTTAAGTAGAAAGTGAAATAAATTGATAATTTTTGTTAATGTTGTCTTTTTTATTTTATTTCCATGTTACACTTTAAATCATGCCTTGGACGTTGGGTGCTACTTCCGTGATTTGTTTGGAAATCTGGTTCCTAAAATTATTATTAAAGTGAGTATAAATCATTACGCGATGTCCTCCCATCAGGCTTCAGTGCGAAACCATAGGCTACGATAAGACCAAATAAAATTGGGAGTAGTGCAACAGAATCATAGGGCCCAATAGTTGGCTGACTTAATGAAGAGGGGACTCTTAATGACGAACTCTCTTCCAGAAGCGGAGCCACAGAAAGTGGACCTAGTTAAGCCACGACGGTTAAAGAAATCATGAGATAGACTGTTGAGGCAATCGTTCAGTAATCACGGTTTCGAAAACTGGCACCGATCTTCGAATGGTTAGCTAGACACATAGAATTTAAGGTAAAATTAAAGACATCACGTCTTAATCGATCGTCAAAGTCCACGCTCATTCTTCCTTGTGTAATCTAATTGTAATCAGAAGCCCCGAAAACATGCAGTTCGAATTACAAAATAGTTTTCAGTGCTTAGAAGATTGAAATCATCATATTGAAAAATTATATTAATGCGGTCGGAACGTACTTTTGCAAGAGCCATCGTAGATTAACCCAAAAACTCCGATCGTACTCTTAAACAGACGATCCGAGCCTTCAAGTCTCGGACACCCACAGTACCGTAGGTAGGATTCTTAATCAAGAATAAATGTAGATGTATTATGGTCCACAGCATCCACTTACCATCACGTGGACTGTGTGCTTTTGCTTTTTTATCATTCTGTTCTACAAAAAAAATCAGAGAATTTTATTTTGGACCAAAGGATATATTTTTCTCTAAATGCTCATATCGCCTATATGTGGTGGCTGACCTGTGCCTGATTTAGAGTTCCGACGCCCAACTATAAATATGCCCAGGCCTGTTCTGTCTGTACTAGATTTTATTATTTTACTAGTATTCCATTGCGCGGTTTCGCCTACATTAAATTAAATTTTCCTGATAGTAAGTCCCGACCATTGCCCATGACAATTGCAACACCAGGCCAATTTCAAGTGCGTGGCCGGCCTTTTTAAAAGAAGTAAGTTCGTTTCTTGAAGGTTTCTCGGTCATATCGGTCTGGAAAAAGTGCCGGTGGTAGCTGATTCCACAGAAAAGTGGCAGCTGGAATTAATCTGCACAATTTATCTAACTCTCCGCAGAAAATGCAAAGGAATGCATAACTACGCAGAGCCAGTGAATCGAGCCGATCAGAAGGAACTCGGTGGTCGACGATGCAGTCACACTTTGCTGGATGCGGTAAGTGGAAGGAGCTGGCACTGAGGTGCCCTGGTCCAGAGATAAGAACAGTACTCCATGTGAGGGCGTACTAGCGCCTTGTAAAGTTGCAAATGGTGTGCCGGCATGAAATACTGTCCCGCTCTGCTGATGAGTACGCCAAGTTTTTAAGAGGCCAATTTAGCCTTCCTTTCCAAGTGACCGCGGAACTGTACGTCAATCGATATGTCGATGCCGAGGATTGCAATGCTGGATGAGGCAGCATGGGAAGTGCCTAGGAATTGAGGAGATACGACAAATGGGTTCTTTTCAACGATAAACGCGCAAACCTGTAACTTCTGAAGTTTAAACTGGACTAGAGTCGTCCCCATTCCGAGATATTGTTTTTTAAGCACTTGACTTTGGTCAGAAGTTTGTTCCGATAGTAGATTACGTGTTCCTAAGAAATATCAACACGGCCGGTATAAAAAGCGTCAGTGTTAAACGCAGTTAAAGCAACATAATATTGTTAGACAGAAGAAACAGCGTAGGTGATAGCACGCAGCCTTATGAATAGCACGCAGCCTTATGAATAGCACGCAGCCTTATGAATAGCACGCAGCCTTATGAAACGCCAGCATTAGTTTAGTAGGCTCGTAGACGGAATATGCACCGTTTCCTAGGACCATGATGCTCCAATCTACAAGAAAACTGATGATACAACCGCACAGTTTCTAAGGAAGGAAGATGAAAGATAAGAAGAAAGCTTCTAAAGAAACACTTTGTGCCAAAGCCCCTTGAAGGTCTTCGCTATGTCTAAATTAACGATCAACAGGGAGACTCTTGGACTCCACTGCTTCCACTCATCTTTGAGTCAGGTAAATTAGAATTAAATTAGTGACCGTATTGGTGATCACTAATCTGCTAGTGGACCTCAGGCTACCTCGTGAGCTGGCAGTTTATAATGGATTCCATTATTTTGAAGAACAATGAGGAGATGGTGATAAACCATAAGTTGACGGGTCTGAGTTGCCGCCCTTTTAGGGATCTGGTGCACTAAAGCTGCCTTCCATAAGTCCGGGATTATCGGTATATCGGAAATATCGGGAGTAGGAGCATCGGAAAAGTTGATTTGGAACCAGTGCTAAATCCATAGCGGACTCCATCAGGCCCACTAGACGTGTTGATGTCCAGAGAGAGGAATGATTTGTAAACTGGGCGCTGTGTAAACCGCACATCCAGCATGAAGAAATCCGCGATGGTAGACGGTGTGTACCTACCGTTATTGAGTCGAGTTGGACTCAAAACAAAAACTTAAAAGATCTACTTTTCAATTTGCGGCAGGGGCCAGTGAGTCGTTCTCCCTGTGTGGAGATGGAACAGATCGCTTACACAAGTTTCCTTGTGCAACCTTGGCAAAACTCCTTAATAAAAAAAAGGTAAAGAAAAGAGCTTGAGAAATCTTTGAATCACGCCCAGTCAGTCAACGAAAGACGAAAGATACCAAATAATTCAGTCTTATTTTTACAATCTATTAATTTGTTTTATACATTGTTACGTGGTAGAGCCACGCACGAAATGGTCGGCTCGACCGGGGCAGGATCACGCTCTCACAGTCTCACGCTGGCTATATCACGGTTGTAGAACGAATGGGTCGGCACGACCGGGGTAGGACCACGCCCTCACAGAATACCACCGTAAAATAGCAGTTGAATGCTGCTGTGTTTCGTATGGTGAGTGTAGATAACCGGAGATCCTTTTACTGGAAACCGGGCATTCCATCTATGTCCTCAGGGAGGCAACACATCTGCACTTTGATTCTTGATTGAGGATTGATGTATTTGTGGGCCACAGCATCCACTTACCATCAGGTGTACTGTGTGCTCGTTTGTGTTTTTTATGAAAAAAACAGAACGAAATGAGATTATCTTACTCCTACGTCACATGGTCACCGGAATCGTATGTTTAAACGATGATGATTATATAATTGTTGTATAAGTATATAATCAAAGCTTACAGTATGTGCAACAGCGACCAGCCTGTGACATGCACATATCTTTTTGAATAATTATTTGATGATTTTCAACTCATTAAGAAAATTCGTAGGATCGTAGGTCTGTTTCACAGAACCTATATTTTTGGCAATGATAGATAACAATCCGATGTGAGTTAATTCACATCTTATTGAGGCTTGTTATTTTATTATTTCGACGTACAAACCGGTTTGGGACTACGGGTCCTGGACAGTGGTATTCAAAGTTTTAAAAATTAATTCTTGTTTTAGGGCAAGAATGTGTTGTTGACTGACTGGGCGTGATTCAAAGATTTTTCAAGCTCTTTTCTTTACCTTTTTTTATTAAGGAGTTTTGCCAAGGCTTGCATTGCTTAGTAATTAATTTTATTCTTAAGCTATTGGCTATTTACGTCGAATTACTTTGAATTGAACAACCTGTCTATCTAGCATGTATAAATTTCGCTCGCCATCCTGGCATTATGGGAAAGCATATTATGCCATATCGTGGCTTGAAAAGGCTGTAGACATAATGCTATGTGATTCTTTATTAAACTAAGAATTTCGAATAGGGATTAAGATACAGATGCGTTGTTATTTTTGGGGACTTAGGCATTGCCTCGTAACTAAACTAAAAGGGTTTCCGGTTGTCGACACTCACCATGCGAAACACTCACATCCTGTGCGAGCGTGATCCTTCCCCGGTAAAGCCGGCCTAATCGTGCTACAGCCACAATACACTGCAGCACGGTTCTAACTGGAGATGGGCCGAATATTCGGTATTAGGCATATTCGGCAACTTTACCGAATATTCGTATTCGACCGAATGTTCGGCTAAATCGCCGAACATTCGTTAAAGTGGTACTCATAGTATCCACTGTATTCAAATGTACGAATTGAGTAATGCCATGTATTTCGTAATTTTACTGTTAAAGGTATATTTTAATTATGGGTTAGGTCTACTTGTATAGCTTTACGTTTTTGACACTGTGGATTTATTTTCAATTATAGCAAATAGAAAGCTTGATAAAATGTTTTTGGAATCAAACAAAGAAACATTACATTACATTAGTACATTTCACTTTACTTTGGTCGTTTGTTTCTCTAAAATAAGTACAAATAGTAGATTTACTGTCACTGATTTTTATCATATACTTATAAAATTTTCACTAAGAATAACACAAGGAAATACTATTTTCTTACTAAAATTCTCAAAACATAAGCAAAAAAAATAAAAGTTTTACTGAACTTTCATTCAAATACTCGTATTAGGTGAAATCCATATTCGGCCCATCTCTAATATTTTTACACCACCACTACATGATGCATGATACACTCCTTGTCAGACAGTAAATGTGGCTGATGACGACTTGAGCCGAGTATACACGATTCATTGCGTAACTGAGCCAAGCGTGACAGACAGCTTAATGTTTTGAATGAACGCCTAAAGTTGAAACCGAAAGTGAAAACCTAAAGTTTTCCAATGCATTCCATTACAACCTATAACAATTCGTTGCTGAACATAGGCCTCACTCATAGATTGCGATAGTTGTCATTTTACCATAGTTGTCAAGCTTGGCAGGCGGGTTGGCAAACGCAGTTTTTTATTGTTTGAGTTATCAGGAACATTCTATTGCCTATTTCCTTGTTAGTAAGAATTTTTCACTGCAATCAAAAATATAATGGTGTCTCTTTATTTCTAGCATGGCGTTTGCTTCATTCCGTGCAGCGGCCCTCCAGAGTCTGGTGACGTCACGTAAGCTGGCGGCAGTGGGGGCGTCATTCACACGCCAGCAGCGGCAGCAGTTGCTCAGGGGCGCCCTGCTTAATGTTGTCATGCAAGGAACCTTCACCAGTCAGTATACTATAATATAATTGGCATTATAGCATCCCCTCATAAAACCCTCTCAGAAATGAGCGGAGGCCTGTGCCCAGGAGTGGGACGTATATAGGCTGTAACTTTACTTTACTTTA
>DWHP01004417.1:0-12588 GCA_018247895.1 Parnassius honrathi
GCCCATACGTGCGACAGCGAAGCTGCCACGTGGCTCTACCACTGTTAAATTTTTAAAAAAAAAAATTTGTCTTGAGATAAGTCACGACGAAAATTGTGATAAATTATGGCAAGGAAATGTTCACGCGTGAGCTCCGTTTCTGTTAACAACCTGTTAACTTTAAACCAACATAGTTTTTGTTTTAAAACATTTTTTTTATTGTTTGAATGTCATTAATATTTTAAGAGGCCAGTATCCAAATTCTAAAAAAGGTTTTATTGTAACTCAATCCGAAATATTCTATGCCCGATCATTTCAGTGTGCCCTAGTATTACGGTAGAAAAAAAGCAGCAACGGTAATTGTACAATACGAAAAGTAATAAATGAAAGTAATTAATCCAAGTTAAATATCATAGTAGAGTATTCATCTAGATGTAAATTAATTAAAACAATGATAATTAGTAAATAATCAACTTAATGATGAATTGTTATGCCTTCATTGGTTGAATTACATGTCCTTGATGAGTTTTTATTACTAATTATGCTGCGGTTCACCATTATAATAACATAAATTCACGTACGACATTCCCCGTGCAACTAAATCACAAAATGGTGAATGATGTTCGTCAACACATCCCAGCGGCGACAAGGTCACACGTCTATGCCACTTCTTTTGTCTTATTATTACGATTTCTGCGATCTGAACAATAATACCCTGTAACGGACTTGATGGAAATAGCTTGCATTTTTATACTCAAGGAATAAACCTATTACTGGTCGATTCCACAGGAATTCGGGTTCGATCCCGTGGGCATCTGGATGCCGGTGGTGGAGCAGGACTTCGGGCAAGAGCGTTTCCTGCACTTGGAACCTTCAGACGCGATACGTTCAGGCAACATGCACGCTGTGCCCCACATTATTAGTCAGACGCAGGATGAGTTCTTCTGGAAGGCGTTCAGTAAGCACATTCTTTGTTAAACAAACATTGGTAGATGATAACAACCAGGCGTTACTTTGCGAAAATCCACTTTATTTGAAAGCAGCCAGTTGCCCGCCGCGGCTGCGCGGTTAACTTCTGGGTCTCATCAACAGCGCCACCTACCGGCACCGACTGTGAATCTGAAACATCCGCGGCTCCACTCAAACGCACAAAAAATTCATCAAAATTGATTTTGCTCTTCTCAAGTGTTTGATGTTTTATTTTTATTTATATGGAGTTATTTATTTATTTGTAAATAGCGTGTAATTTGGCATTTTCTAAATAATTTGCATGCGAAATTTGGAAACGATAGTAACGTCAAAATACATCTCGTGTTGACATTAGGTGTGAATTGACGTGTTAGTAACATTTTAGTGACTACACGGGCTCCGCCCACTCCCCCGTTTTATTAAGTATATATTATAGTATCTATGGTCGCGATGCTTGGCAAGCGGGTTGGCAACCATTGTCTTTTAGTTTTAGTCGTTATTAGCAAGACGTTGCTGCTCATCTCTTGATTTTTTTCCCTCTGTCGCGTCTTACGATACCTACGGGATGGCAACATGGAGTAGTGGATATTCTTACACCGCCACTACAGTGACTTTTTTTAATTTTACGTAATTAACTCCATCATATTATGTATACAACACACGAAATACTGTACATCAGTATATAGTATATTTCTTCTAAAATAAATGGGGTGAATAGACTATAGATTTTACTAAAAATTGTTTTCATCCGAAAAGTTATTTGAGTTATCTACCTTCAATGTGTAAAGTTAAAATTCAAAAATTATAAGTGAAAGTTGAATGTATAAGAGAGTTACTTGCAGCGGTCCTCAAGAACGAGACGCTGCTGAAGCGCATGAACGAAGAGTGGGAGCAGGTGGCGCCCATCTCGCTGCAGGTACCGCGCGAGGGTGCGGGACCGAAAGTGTCCCGCCTGCGGGACGCGTACCTGCGAGGCCGGGAGCTGCGGGACGACCAGGCCAGTGCTAAGGCTCTGGGCGATCTGTACGGAGACGCCATCATTGGCTTCCCCGTACACAGGTCAGTACAGATTTCAATTAAATGAAATCCTTTTATTCTTTGAAATATTCGTAAGAACATATCGTTCGTGAAACATTATCATTTCATAATAAGTTCGAGCGGATCACAAACCGCAAAAAAAGCTATAAAGCATAACTGTATTTTTAGCCGATTTCAAAAACGAAAGAAATTCTCGGCTGCATGTCCTTTTTTATACATTATGTTACACAATATTAATTAGTACTAAACTGATTTTAATAACGTAACTACGTACGTTTGACTTTTTTATCGTAAAGAAACAATAAAATGTTGTCATTTGAATCAAAGATAACAAAATACGGAGTACAGACTGTGCATTAAACAGTGTCCATAGAAAACCGTTAAATAAGGGTGACGCCACTATACCTACGGGGTAAATTTTGCAGAACGCGCCGAGAAATATTAGTGGTATAGACGACTTTTTAGAGGTTATATTAACTAAATAAAATTGTTTTAGATTTTAGAGCTACTGAGCAGTTTAGCAGCACACCCCAAACAGCTGACAACTGCTAAGTTCATTTCATCCCTGTAGCTAAACAGCGCTGTAGTGGAGAGTTTTGAACCGTTATTTATTGCTTACAGATGGACACTTTTTCAACTACTCTCCTATGAGAAATTGTTCTCCTAACTTTTACAGTCCATAGTCGGGGCATTGTATGCGCAGTCAAGTGGTTATATAGGTCTTTGCAAAGTACCAAACACTACAAAAAAAGTTTTGTGCGGTTTCGCTAATTTGTGAGCTATGACAAGTTTTGAGAGTTTTATTTATAATAATTATTGTTCATTTTATTTGTTAATATTTTTATATAAAATATTTGCATGCTATTGAGTAATCATTTTGAAAATTTTCGTCTATCAGTCTTACTGTTCGAGCTAATCTCGGGTATGACTGAACCGATGGCAACAAAACTTCACGAACAAATGGAGAGTATACCAGGAGTGATCTAGACCAAATTTTAGACAGAAATTTTATTAAAATAGGAATAATTCTTAGGCAATATTATTTATTGGTCGTCAATGATTATCTTAAGGTTGAGTCTAAATAAGGCCATATTAATAAGCACATCCCACCCAAGTAGAGCCAGAGCGGATCGCTGATTATTTTCAAATATTTTCCCAATAGTAAAAAAATCCAATTAACGAGTAATATAACATTATAGCAATATAACGACACTAGCGTGTTTTTGCTATTGGCCAACCGCCATTTCTAATCCCATTCATTATCCGTACACATTGTACGTGTGTTCCATCGATCACTAATAAAACACTTTTGTTAGTAATCGATGGTGTGTTCACGAAATCTGCATACAATCGAGCGCCTGTAAAAAATTTAAAAGCAACGAATTTCCGTACAGACAAGTGCCATCAAATTTTTAAAAGACTTCGCCGATTGTATATTATTTTGGTGAAACCACATTCTAACGAAATAAAATTAATCAAACTGTATCGTTCTCAAACTTTATACTTAGGGGTGCTGGATGGTCGGTATTCGTATGGATTCTCCCGACGTTTTAAATGATCTCCAGAAACAAAATTCAAAATCTCCATACGAAACAGCTCCTCGCAAAGTTAACGCAAAATTAGATTGAACTATGAAGTAAATTGTTAGAACTTTGAATATTTTCTGAATACTACTGAGGATCCAAATCAGTGGACTCTAGTAAGGTCTCAATGCCAAATACTTACGGCGACCTAAAATTAAGTGTACTTAAATAAGTTTTGCTTAAAGTGCTTTTTGTAAGCCCTTAATTAAAAAGTATTTTTGTTATTTATTTCTCCCGACAACAACCCAAAAATTTGTCCAGACATTTCGGTCTTCCGATCTGGCAAACCTAGTTACACTCCCCTCAGTGTCACTGATCCGTGTACTTTATTTTGTAAATAAATGTTATTATTGTATACTTAAATGCCGTCCTAAAAAATGTTCATTTCGTAAGTGGTAGCGCCACGCTGCAGCTATACTACGGTTGTAGCACGAATGGGTCGGCTCGACCGGGGAAGGACCACGCTCTCACGGAATACCAACGTGAAAGTGTTCGTACAGTGAGTGCAGAGAATCGGAGACCTTTTTAACTGGAATGCATTTCCCCTTGGTCCTCAGGCGTGACAAGGCAACTGCATTTTGTGTTTTAAGCCAGGATAAAGTAAGATTTTTATTTGACAGAGCTGTCACTTTATTATCAGACGATTTATACTTAAGTATTTCATATGAATCTTAGAGTATACATAACCAAGTAACGATTATGTATGCTCAAATATATTAACTGTTCCATGGTCTCAGGATGGCCAACCTGATGTGCCGGCACTCACCCCACCCGGTCTTCTACTACGAGTTTGCGTACGTGGGCAACCACAGCCATTACGAAGACCCAGACACCAAGAAGCCCACAGGTGGGGTAGCACGCATGCACACAACCCTCCAAACTGTACTGTGAATTAGGGTTGCCAGACGTCCTTTATTTTAAAGAACATCCTATATTTCAAACCCAAGATGGAGACAATTTCCTTTTTGTACGGTGAAGGCTCTCTACAAATATTGTGGCGTTTATGAAATGCATGCCGATTTATTCCTTATAATCTCTGGATTAAAATAATAAATTAACAATCAAACAGCAATTTCACTATAACCTAAAATCTCATACTGTGTGTAATAACTGTCTAGTAGTATTTATAAGCTCTGTTAATAATAAAAAATATAAAAAAAAGTTGTGGGATCTTTCAAAATCTTTAATAGTACTTGGTGGATGGAAAATTCTTGTCCCCTAATTTTAAATCTTTAATAAAATACAAGACACTGTAGCGCGTATTCGACCTTCCCTTTGCTAATTAAGGTCAAAGAGTTTAAGAATCATGGATTATGTATATATACCAGAGATTAAGAATCACTTTGAGGTGACGCGCGATGTCAGAGAGACAAACTACGTTAGTAATGACATTGTTTTTGTGAATGAATGTTGCCACTCATACCATAACAGAAGTTTATTGAAAACAATATTATATGCTTTATTTTCATCCTTATATTTAATCTTATCAAATCGTCTAAAACATGGAGCGGCGGCTGGCAACCCCGGCTGCAGTGCACTTTAATTTAATTTATCATTTTTATATTATGTACTTTAATTTTTATACAAGGTTTAATTTTAATTTTAAAATTATTATTCAATCTTAATTAATTTCTATTGTTAGAACTCTTTTATTCTAGATGTAAATTAGCGATAATAACGGGTCAATCGATCGTTGTCGTCTGCATGGGCTTTCTGCCAAAACAGGTTTCTGACCTCGGGGTATTCCCCATTACCCGGGTAATCCTCACGGCCCACTGCTATGGGCCGGTCCTGGGAGCCGTTCGGGAACGACATTGTAGGCTATCTTAGCTTTGGCGTATTTCGCACCCCTAGGAAGGTTCTGCCGAAGGGTCAGCGGTCTCGAAGCCCCACGTTAACTCGCGGAGGACGGGTCTCGACGTAGAGTCAATTCCATTGACAGACGTGCTGTCTGAATAACAGCACGACAGGCCACAGGTGCTCGTTCTTAGTGTGTAGGTTATGGCCTAGTTCTAGGCAGTCGTGACGTATCTCGCGCCTCTGGAAAGGGTCAGCGATTTCAAGGTCCCACGGAGACGGATGTCGACGCAGGTCTGATGTCACCAACAGTCTGCACTCTCCTGATAGCTAGCCTCCGGATCTCGCTTTCCAGCACGTTTGGTTAAGCACAGTGTTGGGATATATCATCCCAGGAGGGTTCGGGGGCGATCTCGAAGCTCGACGTAAGCCAAGTTCGCTCCACCGGCACGTACACCGACTGCGAAGCAACGCACTGTAGTACTCCTCCCTCCCAGGTGGAAGCCGACGACCAGCGGACCGTACCGGCGGCGAACGCGGTCCGGACGCGACTTAATAACAGGTAACTACTCGTTAAATTATGATATTAATATTTAATTATAATAATAATATCATAATTTACCGTGTAGTGGCTGTGTAAGAATATCCAACCACCCCGTATCCCGTGGATATCGTAAAAGATGACAGAGGGAAACAAATCAGAATATGGACAGCAGCGTCTTTTTAATAACTACTAAAAATAAAAAACTGCAGTTGCCAATCCGCTTGCCAAGCGTGGCAACTATTGCAAATATGGTAAATATCCCCCCTATGAAGCATTCTATGGGGGAGGCGTATGTTCACCAGTGAACTTTAATAGACTCTAGCAGAAACTCTAAAACATAATCATACTGATTAAAAAAACATTATAAGGTCTGATACCACAATTACAACTATTAAATTATGTCAGGCGCGGCTCACCACGACGATCTGATCTACCTGTTCACGCTGAGCTACCGCTTTCCAGCTATTCCCACCACTGGGCTGGACGCAAACCTCGTGGACAAAATGACCGCCATTTGGTACAACTTCGCCAAGCACGGGTACGTACCAAACATACCAGTAAACACCCACAAACGACAAGAATTCCTGAAACCACCTCAAATAAATCTAATTTTTATTGCTATAAAACTCTACAACACATCTAACTTAGTCAGTATGGACAGCAAATTAAGTGAAAACAGAATTGAGGTTAAGTTTGAATGTTATTCTTATTCCTTTTTTAATTTCACTATCCCATGTCTACCCATGGGTGGCGCAAGAGGCAGCAGGAGGAAGCTGAACCCGGAGATGGGCAGCAGCAAATAAGAATAAAAAACTGCATTTACCGAGCTGCTTGCCGGCGTGGCAACTGTGGCAAATATCCTGCCTGTGACTAGGGTTTCCAGGTTTTAAAACCGAAAAGCCGATCAGATCAGCGAGCTTTGCCGGACATATTGGTAAAAAAGGCCGGACACCCTTAATCTTTTAGTCTTAGTATAACATGACAATATTTTAAAAGCAAAATAATGCTTTTTATTATTTACCATAAAATCTTAAATTCTAATAAAATAAAAATAAAATTGTATAAATCAATCTTCTTTATTATTAATCATATTCAATATTCATTACAATATTAATTTCAATAATTGCAATATGTATATAAGTAGGTACATGAAGAATGTAAAAAATGGACAAACTTAGAAAGTCCAACAAAAGCCGGACAGGCCGCACGCCGTCTAATTGGGCCGGACACGCAACAGAAAGCCTGGCTGTGTGCGGCCTGTCCGGGCGCCCGGCAACGCTGCCAGTGGGCCGGTCTGTGGAGGCCTGTGTCCAGCCGTGGGCTTTTGATGGCCTGCAATCCTGTAATGGTTCTTTCTTACGCAATAATTATGCAAATATTTTGGTACTCATGAATGAGTACATAGTTTTATGAACGTAAAATCAAAATTAGTTTAATTAGAAAAAAAGTTGGTTTAAAACCCATGTAACACTCTCACATATTACATTTTATCGTATTACTCATGTTATTACGAACTAACTGTTTAATACAATATTTTTTCCCTCACGCAGTGATCCAAATCCTCGCAACGACCTGGATCTTCCCGAGCTGAACGGCTTGAATTGGCCCGCCATGACTGCACACAAGCGGAGCTATTTGCGAATAGATAAGGAATTCTCTGTCAGAACTAACCTTAAAGAAAACAGAATGAAAGTCTGGGAGGAGCTTTATCCCATGCAATATTAGTTCTTTATATATTGTGGGTAATTTTCAGCTATATTTTTTACCTTTTTTGTCATAAATGAAATAAATAATATTTCGAAAATTTAGCGTCTTCATTTTATATTACCAGACTTATTCATTTGAGTCTGTTACCCATGCAAGCACTCTTCAAAACCAAATCAGTCTCAATACGTGTAGCATGTCTGAGAGGACGTAGCTTACTCAACTCACTTCACTGCTAAATTTTTATAAAAGCGTATAAAAAGGAAAGGCTCAAAATCGTTTACAGGGAGGAGAAGTGTTTGGTATTCATAGTAACCTATGATATTCATTACAAGTAATAGATTTCGCAGCGAAACTGCGACTGGCAATCTATAACATTAGCATCTATGCTAATATTATATAAAATGTAAAAAGTACTAACTACGTAAATCAAGTCATAAGAGAGTGTTCCGTTTTATAGGATAAAAATGAGTTTGATGGAGATAACAATTACTATTTTTAAAATAACTCTGTTATTTTAAAAATAATAATTATAATATGCGATCAATTGACCTTTCTTTTCTCTAATAACAATTTTAATAAACTTTATTTGCGAGCAATAAAGTATTATTCTGATTGTATTATTATAAGTACTAAATTCTTCTGATTTCGCCCTAACCCCTAACGCATGCGTCAATTCCACGTTTTCTCCCTTAACATAATAGTAATGAGAATAATATTTTCTATAAAAATGTCGACAAATAGATACTTTGCTAAAAGAAATGTCATACAAATAATTTTATTACGACGTTATACTGAACCTTTTCACTATTTACTTATTTACCACCTATAAACGTCCTTTGGGTGGGCATACGAGTAGGTCTCGTCTCACGTCTCATATGGTTATAAATTTTTGTTGGCAAAAAGTGGGGGCTAGCAGAGTGAAGTTGTCAATAAACTCAATCCTATCCTTATTTTACATGTAGTATTTAAATAAGGATAACAAAATTTAGCAATAAGTGTCTGTAAGTGGAAAAGTAGCAGGTATAAACTAATGTAAAAAAAATACCTATGTATAGTAAGAAGATAATCAATAGGTACCTCATACATTAACATCTTCACTACACTTTATCAAAAGTTAAGTGAAGTTAAATTGAGCGGAAACTGAAGCACTCCACATTGCAATTATTTAAAAATTTGTTAATGTTTTCTTATATTAATCCGAACGCTACACATTAAATAAACTATATTTTGTACTTTATTTTTTAGATTTTATGGCGTTCAATTTTTCTTATTTTTAATAACGAGCGTTTCGAGTGCTTTGCAGCACCGTTCAAATGCCACGGAGGTACTGAGATGATTGACGTCCCGACGTCAAAGTTAACCTGGAGTTCAGCTTTTGAGTTATAATTTGAGGTAGGAAAACTTACGTGAAACACTAATGTTTCGGGAATTTTGCGGCGTGTGATAATATCCTTGACAGCATCCCATTACTTCAAATTTGACATGATCCTCGTGAAAGGAGATCAATTCCTACCAAGGATGGTAGGTACGTGTGGCTATTAAAATAACATAACTTCAATAGAGAGGGAGGCTGGTTACTACCTCCTACTTGGAATCCTACTAAGTATACTACTGTAGGAATTCACGATACAGTAAGCTAATTTTGCGTATATAATATGGTAAAAATCTGAAGGTAGTGAAGGTACTCCGAGTTAACTTCAATATCGGAAAGTCAATCACCTCAGTCCCGAAACGAGAGAAATTAAAAATAAGTAAAATTAAACGTGATAAAATCAGTAAAATAGTTTTACTCAATAAAAATAAGTTATAGTTGCAGCATTTATTTTACTTCAGTTACGGTTTGTTACGTAACGCAAAGTACAGTAAGCAACGTTAAAACTTATTGTAATATAATATTCCGTTATGACGGTTTCAATTTAAGATCTGTCGTAGTCTCTGTCTATAAAATTAGATCATCATTAATAAAATATTATTAATTTATTTTTGATATATTTGTAATTAGAATCGATTTCCCTAGAATGTTTGCAGCCCTACAAAAGTCCGCTGCTAATCGTAGGTCGCCACTAAGGAATGCCACGAAACACGGTCCTAAGCCGCCTACCTCCATCGGCTTTAATCATAATTTAGGTTGTCCTTAAATACAATATTATAGATAATTCAAAAATAAAACCATAACTATGATAATAAAGATAATCAGCAATTTTGAACCATTTCTAGGAAATGAGACTGAATTTTCTTCACCGTGAAAATAACAAATTAATTAAAACTTTTCAATTAGAATATTTTAATTAGAATTCTCACACGATATCACAAATTATTAGTAGGTATTAATGCAGTCGTTAACAAAAGTTTATACTCAACTATTTTATTTAATGTTTCAAACATAATTTTGATGTCAGAATTTAATAAAAGATATTTTTCAAGTGAAAACTTCTATTCTGCAGTTATTTTGATAAAGCTACTAAGAACTAAGAAGGAGTCTATCTATCTCTATATATAATAAAATATTGGCGTAAATATATGAAGCATCGCGAGTCGATATAACTGCATGGCGTTGCACGCATCACTCGTCCCCTCGCTCTCGCTTCTGCGCCGCCATGACAGTCGAGCGCGCCCTACGCCGCTGTCGCGTTCAAAAATAGAATATTATTGGAGAAAGAAAACCTTGTGTCTTCTACGTGAGTATTGCTCATCGCTATCACCTCTTTTATTTATTTACACTATACGTTATTAACAAACTATTATGACTTTTGACTTCAATTTATTTCGCTTCGAAACAATCAAGGATGAACCATAATATTATTGCTAATTTTAATCTGCTTATTTTTATTTTATTACATTGTCTGTCTGTGTCATATGATTACTTATTATTTTTACGGGTTTTATAAAATATCTATTCGGTTTCATTTGATAATGTTAATCGTTTATTACTGTGAATTTGATAACATTAAAAATATTTCTCTTATCATACATGATTATTTTTTACTATAAGTATGTCAGCTAAAGACTCCAAATAGTATAGTAAGCACTCCTATCCTATATAGGAATCTATATTATGATATGCAATTAAAACCCTAATCTAAGCGATCATTATTCTTGCTATACTCTGAATTATCTAGTTCTAGAACATTTAATTTTTAAATTTGCCCGCTATAATAGAGCCAAATATAATCATGACATGACACTCGTGAAGTTAAACCTACACAATAAATTGAATTGAGTTCGGTTGTACCGCAGGCGACTTAATCATTGTATTTTGTAACGACGTTTTGTTTCGTAGGTGACGTCACGCTTCTGCGGCCCCATCTCGTAAAAACCGACAAAAGTCTGGTGGAGGGAACCGGATATGGGAGGTGAACATTAATTTTTTAATTCATTGTTTGCAATTTTTGTTACAGTACTGCTTAGTATTGTCGTTTTAGATTACCGACTTGTTAAGTCGTTATTTATAATCAACCGGTCCAAAAATAAGTGCTATTTTAATTCGCTTCAAGGACATTTTGCATGATACTAATGTAACGAAATAATTTATAAAAAATGTTCAAATAACAAGATTATTCTTTAGTTTCGGTATTTATTATACATTTAAACATGTTTCGTGAGTTATATTTGTCTTGGTCATAAATAATACGCAATGCAGGTAGTATTTCGTATTTTGGATCGTAAGCCACAAACAATATGTCATTGTTTTGTTCGAACAGGAACAATGTAATCCTGCGTTCTGCTTTCGCGGCCGCTACGACTACAGGCCGTGAAGTAGTTTACCTTACCCACTTTACTATATAATATTGATGGTGATGGGCGAAAGATAACACGAATCTAAATTGCCATATATAAACTGCGTTGCATACGTTTTCCCCGTCCTGGAAATAAAGGGATTTTTAATCATATAACTTCAAGATAATAAAAATACAATAACGACCTGTTGCTGTTTACGTATTTTTTTCCATAAATGTGTGGAAAATGAATAACTGTTAAAACATTATATGACTTATGTAAGTGTTGCTTAAAATTGTTATAAATATATAGGTTGTATTTATGCGAAAAATATCCAACTCACCAAAAGAAACATTTTAGATACTAATGTACAAGGTTTCGGTGGGTATTCGATGACAATGGGTCGTTTTGATAAGCTGTTTATTTACCAATAACTAAACTAAGTAATAGCTTACTATTCACTTGATTTCTTTTGAAAAAAATAAAATAATCGCAAATTTTAACGTAATTTAATAGTTAGAGTAAACAGTATTGAGTGACGTGCATTAATCGTCATAATTAGGGATGCCTCGATACGTCTTTCTGTTGATACGATACCGATACCCACTCTCGTATAAAAATATCAGTGATACCGATTCCAATACTCTTATTGATTTCAAAAATGAAGGTAAAGTAAATAAAACACAAGTCAGGTTATTTTTTATTAATATAAAAAGAACCAATAATAGGACAAACTAAATAAAACCGTTTAAAACTATAGTTTTTATAAAAAGGTTGAGATTAGTTAATAGTTTTACAAATTAAAATTAACATTGATGAAACGGAAACAGAAACTTTTTATTCGATGTAGATTATAAACAATACTTATTGAAAGTCTCTTTTTTCATTTACCACTGGTTCGCAAAAAAAACCTCTGTCCTGAGAAGAACCAGCAAGAAACCCGGCGGGACTATTTTTTTTTCAAATAATAGCTTACAATCATGTTGACAAATAACAACACAAGACAAATTAGAAATTGCTTGGTAGCGATCACCCTTACCAGGGGTTATTATCATCCATAAATTCCTTAATACTACAACAACCCTTTTTATACAAACATAGTTTAATAAAATTTATGAACTTTGTGTGTGACAAATTTTGTATATTTTCTGGGATTTTGTTGTAAAAGCGTATAAATCGTCCCAAGAATGAATGACTGACTCGGTGGAGTCGAGTAACTGGTACTACTAGCTTGTGTCTGTTCCTAGTATTTAC
>DWHP01004418.1:0-12587 GCA_018247895.1 Parnassius honrathi
CTGTATGACCTTCAGCGAATACCGTTTGGTGATTCTGAGTATAAGGTACGCAACCCTCGTCGATACACTCCCAATCTTTACAACATTGCTAATGAGAGACTTATGGACGATAAATCCACCACCTCCCTAGGCAGATAGTTGCCCTCTCGGTGATAGAACAAGTCGCCGGATTCGAGAATCACCGCGTCACCGCGTTATAGGATTATCCGAGGTCCTAAGAGAGTGGAAGCCTCTCTTCGGACCTCGGATAATCCTATAATATTCCAGCGTAACTTGTCTATCTCTTCTTCCAACTCCAGGATCCTCTCGTCAGTCCTCAGGGTGCGTGCGTTATATGTTGCCAGGTCAAGTCATCGTAGGTGGCAACCGAACCTCCACCAGGAGATTTTTAGCAGCCCCAGCCCCGCCGTTACCATGGTCACCACCGTAGCCAGGAATAGCGGGCCGCCCGGGACTGGAGACCATCTATTTGCGTCATTTCTCATAGGGGGTATATTGCCATAGTTGCCACGCTTGGCGAGCGGGTTGGCAACCGTAGTTTTTTTGTTGCACACTTGCTGTTATCAGGAAGATGCTGCTGCCCAACTCCTGCCTGTCTCCCTCTGTCGCCTTTTACGACACCCACGGGAAGATAAGGGGTAGTGGATATTCTTAGCCGCCACTATACGGCCGTTCTATTTTGTATGTATTATAGCATTCTACGGTAAAAATAATTATCCGCGTTCGCTGTTTAGCGACTGCGTAACCACTACTGTCACCTCTTATCACCTATCATTCCATAGACGGTAAAGTTTTCCTTATAACAACTCAAAATAATGAAAAACTACTGTTACCAATCTGTCTATCAAGAGGTTGGGTATGGCCGAATGGGAGGGGAGTATATTAAAATAAAGGTTAAGGTTACAGCCTATATACGGCCCACTGCTCGGCATAGGCCTCTTACCGTTTCTGACAGGGTTTTAGTGTAAGAAGATGTACGCCGCGCTGTCCTAATGCGTGTTGGCGAACTTCACGTGTCTTTGGAATATATATTTTTTAAATAAAAAGCTAAACTCAAATGGTAAATAAGCTGAAGTAGCAGTGGGCTAGCTATTTGCAGAAGATACACAATCGAGTGACGAACTCGTAGTGGTAAACTCACTGTAAGGTTCTCGACTATAAATTAAGTTGTGACCTGAAGAGGCGTAAGAATTGACTTACGCAACTAGTTTCCGACCGTATTTCTTATAAAGTTTTAGAGTACGTTTGTGCTGAGAAATAAACGTACCTTTGTTTTAATTAATCAAGAAAAAACACTTTAGGTGACCATACTCTACCAAGTCGAAAAATAAAATCAGCGTGGTATGACAATCTGTCGCCTCAATTCATCCTGTAATCAAAGTAAGAGATGGTTAAGGTGAACGTTAGCAAGATCATTGTTTTTTTTATTATAAAATTGAAGTGAAAATTAATTTTACAGTTCACCTGATGGTAAGTGGCTTCTGCAGTTCATGGACACCTGAAGTCATCTTGAAACAATGAAGGTTACGGATCCGTTGTCATCTCTGACGACTAAGATGGAATGTCTTACAGCCTGCAATTATACTGACCCTCTTATACTATAACCCTCGGAGTAGAACATAGTTTTGTAAGCACTGCTATTTGGTACCTGGAATAGATGGGAGGGTGGTACTACCGGTCTTATACTCAGAAAACGATCCTACCACACAATAAAGTTTTGTTCTGCGATAAAAGACGTAAATATGAGCATGTTACAAGCTCATGTCACCAACAAACTTCATTCTTCAATTTTTTTTTATTTAACGCTTTTAGAACGTTAAAATTAATTCAACTTTTTATTTTTTTTTTTGAAACCGGGCTCTTTCAGTGTACAATGTCACAAACTCAAAGTTAATATTAACAAATAGAATTGCATCTTAATATTTCATAAAGGCTAATTTATTTTAGAATTATAGTTAAACTATCCTTGAGGTATATTATATTATTAAAAAAAGAATTATAGAACTCGATTCTTCTTTATTTCTTTTTAAAGTTGGTAATAGTAGGGATTATTAGCGTTACGTTTCAAATGAAATTCGATTTTGATATTATAACTCGAAATAATTATGCAAACCGAATAATTTAATTCTTACATAAATCTTACGAAGGCCACTAATACAGATATACTTTTAAAGATTTTTGAACAGGACTGTTCTAAAAGTTTTAAAATGAATATATTAAGACTTGGGACTTCCAGAATTCAATCTACAAATTACAACAATTTCTGAAATGAAAAGTTAGTGATTTTTTTAAATAAACAAAATTAAATTATTTAAATCGCTTAAATAGTTCGCTTTTCTCCATATCCGGGAAATGGAAGGTTTCTGAATTACAATATAATTAGAACTCAGCCAGTGGTCCAGTCACTCGGTCAGCGATTAATGACGCGATATCCTCGCAGACCGGCTTAGTTCTCATTGGGGAATGAGGATTATTTTTTTGGTGTGTACATTTGTGACGCTATAATAGCAGCTAGCAGGAAATAAAGGAAACAAACGAGCACGGTCCTAGACACCCAAAATCTTCGATTAAGAATTAAAATGCAGACGCTTTGTCAATCCCTATGACTGAGATGGAAAGTCTCATTTTCAATAAAAGGGAAAAAATTCTCTCAATCGTCAAAATCAGGTAGGTGCAAATGACACCATTAAATAAATGATATCATAATTGAATCTTAAGATCTAAATTTTGTTGAATAGTTTTGTTTATAAAAAAGAGACCGAGAAGAGAAGATTGTATCGGCGGCACAAAGGAATGCAATACCCGAAATCATTTTCGGGCTGTCGTAAGAGTTGATAGAGGGAAATAAAATAGTAAATAAGCACCAGCATCTTTTTAGCATCAATCAAAATAATAAAAAAATTACTTGGTCATCCTGCCTATGAGACAATTTATGAGGGAGGCTGTTGCAGTGGACTTTTGCTGGAATTTTAAAGGACAAAAGGAAGAAAGAAAGAAAAAAAAGAATGTAATTCAATAATTTTAACTCAATATAGATTATATAGATAGAGCCGTGGTAGCTCAGATGTTTAATGCTCGCTGTAAATATAACAGAACGCGAGTAACCCGGGTTAGATCCCCGCCGGTACCAATGAAATTGTTAATTGCAATTGTAAGTGCTGATTTACCATGTGCTCGGCGGTGAATTAAAATACCGTGAGGAAACCTGCATGTCTGAAGAATAAAAAAAATATTTTGAAGACATGTGAAGTTTGCCAACACACATTGGGGCTGCGCGGCGGACACTTCCTTGCCCTAAAACCCTCTCAGAAATAAGGGGAGGCCTGTACCGAGCAGTGGGACGTATATAGGCTGTAACTTTACTTTTTACTTTTTTTTTATATATTACATGTAATTTTTACTGAAAGTCATTATTTTACTTTGTCAAACAAGAAGACAGAGCAAACGAGTACAATAGTCCTTTAGGTTTAGGAAGTACCTTATGTATGTAAAAGTGACCAACGGTACCCATGAATATCTAATAATCTAATAACTTCACAGAAAATGCAGGTCTGTCACTGGCCTTTTCGAAAGGGTTAGAAGTAGGGGTCCAGAAAAGCTCAAAGAACAATAAAATCGATGAAATAGTCATGTGTCCCAGAAAAGCAATTAGGAAGGATTTTTTGCCACGCATGCCAGCTCTGTGGATTTGTGTTTTAATTACAATAAATCATTTTACAACGTTTTTATGAAATCTCTTTTTCATTTGTCAGTCTGTTAATTACATACATTGCTATGTTTAATGTTCGAAATCTCTAGAACAGAATCCCATTCGGCATTTCTCATTACAGAACTGGATCTGTAATAAGAAATGGCGATCATTTTATATTTGATATAGAATTATAATTACATATTTCGATTTTTATTCTATAAAGAAGTCTTTCATTTCATTATAAGAATTCAAAGTTTACAAAGTTTCAATACACAAAAAAAGTATTTTGTTGAGAAAATTATGTATCAAAAGCAAAAGTTTGACTCGTTTTGCCTTTAAAGAAACAAAATTTTTCATTATATAGAAAGTTTATTGCTACGAATCCCCTGGCAACGCTTGAGAACTCGCAGCTATATAAACACAAATAACGATTTTTCTTATCGTTGTAACGGAATCAAGGAAGCAAAGAAAAATAAAAGAAGATAATTTAGTGAAGTATCTTTTGGGGGTGCAATTAGTAACGAATATTATTTATTTCCGATTCTTAACTCTTACTTAGATAATAAATATTTCTTTCATGCGCTTTGAGGCTTCCGTATAACTTTAATGAAGTGTGTAGATTGGCTCATCCCTTATTCATCCCCCCCACCGCCCTAATAGTTTCCCCGGGAAATATTGTCAAGCACCAAATATCGCCCTAACAAAAAGGAAAGTTGGATTAAAGATAAACTTAATTTTGCAGTGGAAAAAATTATTCAGTCATACATCGCTCGACATTTATTACTCGTATTACTTGATTGTTCGGTTAAATTTAACTACTGGGAGTAAAATATACTATCTGTGAATTTCTTGAAGCATTTAGTCACAAGGTATCCAGCAGTAGGAACTTGTAAAAGCAATAGCGTAGCTTTTGGCTATCAAAAAGTGCTTTGTAAAAGATAATTTTGAATAAAAATATTTGATTTTTACTTAGGGTGGATGCTCCAAATGCCACTGAAAATTTAGAATCACAAAAAATATATTTGGTGATATTTTTTTTAATATTAGTTCATAATTTTTATAAGTTTCTTACTAAAGATAAAGAGTTACTTACTTCATAGAACAACACGGGCCACGGGCGGGCTGGAGGGGAGTAGCCATAGCGTTTTTACCAGATATATACAAATCTGTCTGTGATTATTTGCGGGGGGAAATCTAAATACACAAAAACAATCTTCTGCCACTAAGAAACTCAGTTATAACAATAAACTAATAATCAAAAACAATAAACTAATAATTCCATACCGACATACATGCATTATAACATAATCGCTCGGTGACAGCGACAACTCAGATACACACTCGGATCAGTCGATCTGTATACGATGTGAGGGCGAGCGACCTGTGTTGGTAAGCAAATCCGAAACAAGACGACCGTTTTTATTCCAATCTTTAAGTTTCAAAAGAAGTGAATAGAAGTAATGTGATTAAAATTACTTATTTATGAAAGGTAACGCCATGTTTCTGTTAAAATTGGCGTGACATATCCCTCTTTGCATCAAAAACTGAACTAATCGACATTTTTGTAGGACATGGATTCAGCCGCGCAACCATATTTAATCAAGTGAGCATTGCAGCTGCAACTCGTTTTATTGCACGCAGAGGACTGTGTAGACTTATACTTTGGTTTGCCTAGTTGTTGAATTTCGACCGTAATCCATTTTACTTAGATTTGTCGATTTAGCAAGCTGAATTTCTCTTTTAACTGCACATTCTTTATTATTCCAGCAGGGCGGCACAGTATTAAGCAGAGCAATATAATATTTCATGCTGGTACACCTCCTGCAACTTTACAAGATGCAGGTTCAGCATCACGTGGAATACTGTTCCGATCTCCGGACTTGGGTCACCAGTGCCAGCTCCTTCCACTTGATTGCATTCAGTACAGAGCGGCTTGAATTGTCGACGACCGAGTGCTTCCCGACCGGCTCGATTCCCTCGCGCTGCGAGGAGATGTTGAATACCTTTGCATTTTCTTTCGCATCTACCACGGCGGAGTACTCCGACGAATTATTCGGATTAATCCCAGCTGCCAAATTTCATATTCACACATCTCGGCAAAACTCTCAATAATATCCATACTATCTGGATGCTTGGCGGTCCACCACTGTACGTTTCGCTAGGAGTTTTCTTCAACGTACGATCTCAATTGCCAGTGTGCCCGTGGCCCGTGTTGGCGATTTTCCGGATCGATACGACTTAGGCACCTTCAATAAAAGAGTTTACTCCTTTCTAAAAGGCCGGTAACACATATACAATTACCCTGGTGTTGCATTTGTTCATGGTTGGCGGCAGTCACTTGCCATCACGTGAGCCGTATGCTCGTTTGGTCCCTCTCCTATAAAAGAAAAAAAATATATAAAACACAGATACTCTATAATTCCTCCGGTGTTGCAGTTCATCACGGGCGCCGGTCGGCACTTAACATCAAGTAAGCAGAGTATATATATGTGTAATGTTTTAGAGTAATAACCATATGCTTGTACTTACTCTGAGACATTGGTAGTATGAACGTGAACAAATGACTTTTTTAAGCGACAATTTTGTGTAGATATAGGCAGTAGTACTACATAAACAATGCGTGTTTTATTTTATTTGGATTAAAAATAATTAAACTGACATATTTCACGCGTCTTAGTGCACGTAATATGCTTAAAAAGGGGTACAAAGTTTTCTCTTCACGTATTAAATGTATATTTTCCACTCCAAAATTCTATACACAAGTGTTAGAAATTAAACCCAAAATTATTTAAAATAAAAAAAATATTACCTACCCGTATTAGAAATTATTCTTGACGCTGTTAAAAATAATAAACGTGTGAGAGCGGATGCTAAACTTGCTCTCTTGTTACGCAATTAATCATTTTCAGGAATAAGATTAACAAGTGTAATGCACCATACATTTAGTATAGTACAAACCGCAGTATGTCCCCGCCACAATGACACACTGGTGTAACGTGAAGGACATAATTACAAGGTAACCAGTTTTCAAACCAGTAGCAACACTTCAAGAGCCTCTCACCAGTACGATCTTTTTTTGCCAACACTAGTAGAAAAGTCCAACGGGCATAGTAACGACAGTGAGACCCAGAATGCACCGAATGATCCCTTTTAAGTCGCCTGCGCGATACTTTTTACCGCTAGAACGAATGGGAGATTATAGTTCTACTTTCATTTATTCGTATTTACACGTAAAACAAACGAAATATCGTTATTTATAGTGTTTCCAAAAATTACTCCGGTTAAACAAAATATTTCCGCGATGATGGCGGAAAAGAAATTAAGTCCTGCGAGCAAAGGGTTGTATGAAATATAAACTCAGATTTAAGTTGACTATATTAATATAATTATTTTTGATAAATAAGGTAACCCTGCCGCTTTTACCCTTGTGACCTATTATTCCGCGATTGCAATCCGTAAGTTTTGCCTTTAATGCCTGTTCTGTTCGATCGTGCAAGGGGCGTTTAAGCGTGCATGACATGTTTTTATATTATACAATTGCGTCTGTTTAGCTTATTTAAGGGCACTACAGTTGCACAAACTGTTAAGCATAAGCAAGATGTAAATCAAAAACTTCTACATCTAATACAAGACAATAGTAGATTGTTTTAATAATTTAGCTTATAATTAAAATGCTGACTTGGATTAAAAAAAATATACACGTAATTTCAATAGGTTCAATCTGGAAATATTTTCATTTTATACATTTTTTATTATGTCATTTAAGTAATTTAAACATAAATAGTGCTCGCTTTGTTAATTAAATTAATTAATGGATTTAAATACGTCCTAGGTTTTAAAGTTGTAAAACGTTGTATTTATTCAGTGAGAAGAATAAAATTAAAAATTGGTTGGCGGTTCTGCAAGGTCAGTGATAAATGATGCGGCGTCCCCACTGACCCGCTTAGATCTCTGAGGAAGAGAGGGATTATTTTTGGACGTTGACAAATTGCTGCATATACAAAATATTCAATCGTTTAGAAATTTTGTCCCATGTATGTCCTGCAATTTTCTCTACATATCTGATAATTGAATCTTTATAGTTCGTCGTAATTGATGACTACCATATTAATCGTTGATCAAACGAAAATCGGTTACGGAACGGTTATGAATTAAATATTAAAAATAGAAAGCATCGGTACATTTCATACAAAACTCACGCGTAAATACTCATCACACATTTTTTTTTGTGGTTTTGAGGTGTAATAGGGAACTGCCAACCTAACCAGCAAGCGGTGCACCCTGTTGATTCGCGAAAATGTTTTGGTGACAAAGCAGTAGTAATTGATTACAGGGAATCCATCAAACAAGTTTGAACACAAGTTTCGCTTACGGTTGATGAGCAATCAGAGCTAGTTTTAAATATTACTAGTTTTCACGGATTTTATAGCGTATTAACCCATGATTATGGGGGGGGGGGACTAATATGTCCAACGTCCGGATATCATAATGTTAACCGTGGGTATGAATTTATAGTATTTTGAAATCTTGGAGTTTTACGCTTGGGTTGGACTTAATTTCATTAGTTACACGATCTCATCAGATGCTAGCACCCAGCCATCATCTCTATTGTAAATGGAATGATTTTTGATTTCAATAGCCTCGCGAATCATCCTTGAAAGAAATCGGTGTCTTTTAGCGCGGATTTGTAGTCTATCAAACCTGATGTAGTAACGGGGGCGTTCCTGTATGTGTTCACAGACTACAAACTTTCCGGAGCGTCAATTCTTCACATCAGCTATACGTTATTTAATGCGACTTTTATTTTATCTTTTAGTTTGTGCTATGTAAGAGAGACAACATTCACAATCAAACTTGTATACTCCCGCATCTTGCAGAGGTACGTTACAATATACTGATGGTGAAAACTGACCGATCTTCTTCGGCGGATTGAAGGATGTTTTAATGGATGATGTAGCCAATCTTGTCATTGACTCCTCTGAAATTTGACAGTATAGCAGGTACACGCTCGACTGTGGCCGGCTTCGCTCGTTGACCGGGTAGGCGCCGGTGTAGGCGAGGGATTCGAAGTTTATTGTCATGCAAAACTTGCTGGACGTTTGTGTGTAGCTCGGCAGCTAGGTGTTTACTGTCACAGACCCCTTGTGCTCTCTGAAACCTCTGTGTTCTGTGCTCTGTGAAGGATTTAACAATAGTAGAGCCAAGCGGTAGCTTTGCTGTTACACTGTATGGGCTGGCTCAAACCGGGGTGGTACCACGACCTCACAGAATACCGGCGTGAAGTGGAAGCTCTGCTTCCACGTTTTGTCTGGTGAGTGCAGGTGGCTAGAGGCCCAATTTCCCCCCCGCCCCACATCAACATGGTACCGGAATTAAATGTTAGACTTACCCAGGAAGGTACCAGCACCCCTGGAGAATCCCTCGCTGAGCATCCACGACAAAGTTACTCCACTCCTGGGCGTGGGTGCTCAGGCCGCCCCGCTTATTCTGGGTGGGTGGGAGTGGGGGGGGGCAATATTCCGCTGAAGGCTACAACTACCCGGGGCAAACAGAGCAACAGGACCAAGGCGACCCCTGCCTCGCTATTCGTGAATTTCTGCAATATCAGGGGACTTCACTCTAACTTAAACGCCGTCTACTACCATCTCGAGACAGCGAAGCCGGCTTTGCTTTTTCTGATCGTGACCCAGGTGTCCACTCCGGCTGATGTCTCGTATCTCTGGAACTGGAACACTCTCTTTTGCCTCGAGCTGGAGTTTGCATTTACGTCAGAGAGGACATCTGTTCTCGACGCCTTGGCAGTCTTGAAGGTTCGGGCCTGTCCATCATTTGGCTACGCGTAGACAGCGATGACCAGCCGCTGGTCTACGGGTGCCTCTATAGGTCCCATAGCGGTAATGCCGAAACAGACCGACTCTTTGACCACGTCCAAATTGCTACTGATTCGTTGCTACAGCAGATCCCCTCCGCAGAGATCGTGATCCTCGGCAATTTTAACGCCCATCGCGTCGAATGTCTTGGTTCACGTTTAAACGGTCATGCGGGGAGATCTGTTCATGATTTTGCCTTGGCATATGGTCTGACACAATTGGGCGAAGTACGCGGACTCCATATGTGGAGGATCATGCACCTTCCCCGTTGAACCTACTGCTGACTTCTCACCCGGACGGATATCAGATTTCCGTCGACGCCCCTTTAGGCTCTTCGGACCATTGTCTTGTCCGAAGTGTGGTAAAGTTACAGCTTAGGCTGTAACTTTATACGTCCCACTCCTGGGCACAGGCCTCCTCTCATTTCTGAGAGGGTTTTAGGGCAAGGAATTGTCCGCCGCGCTGCCCCAATGCGTGTTGGCGAACTTCACATGTCCTCCAAATATTTTTTTTCTTATTTCTCAGACATGCAGGTTTCCTTACGATGTTTCCTTCACCGCCGAGAACGTGGTAAATTAGCACTTAAAATTGCAATTAACAATTTCATTGGTGCCGGCGGGGATCGTACCCGGTTTGGTCGCGTACTGTGTAATTTACAGCTAACCATCTGAGCTACCACGGCTCTATATAAATGGGGTATCTATAAATGGGGTAGACCTTATAAATTTCAAATTGTAGGCACTCCCATATGCAAGTGTTGTGAAATGCAATGCTATTAAAACAAAACCGGGCCATTTCCGTGCTTTCGCCTGAGCTCATTTTAATTTTCATGCATGTCCCTATCTTCAAAGTAATAGCCAATTTTATAAAGGTTTTACTATCAAAGGTACATTATATGTTTAATCATTTTATTTAAGATTTCCTTTTGGCTGTTCAGTAATATTACTAAGAATTTTATTAAGTATTTTATAGATTTTGTTCGCAGTGTATATTTATATTTCTGGCTGGTTCGCTAACTATTTACCAACTAGCACCTATAACTTCAGTTAAGAATGTAAACTTACTCCTACCTTTCATTCGGTCCAAGCAATCTGATTAGTTTAGAGCAGGGATTCCAAAACTTTTAAGCTAATGGAACACTCACCGAATTCCTTTCATTTTATGGAACCCCACATCAAATGATTACAAATCAAAGACTGTGCAATTTCAATAATAACAAAAACTTTGACAGAAATATTCTAAAAGTGAAAATTTTATTACACCTAAATATAATATTTAATAATAATAAAAATCAGGAGCTCGCTCTAAAATACGGTCTCGTGGACCGGAAATTGCCGTATTACAAGTACCTGCCGCAAGCCATGCTCGAATATGACCGCGCCAGGCTCTACTGGGACCGGGCCATCATCACAGACCGGACTATTCTTGCCTAATATTGTGATGACGGACCGGGCATAGTCAGGAATATTTTTGGTCGACATTGCGTATGACGAGAACCTCGTGAAAGTCGAAACAGATAAGCAAACAAAATATCTGGACCTGGTTCACGAGGTGACCGACATGTGGGGTGGTCTGCTGACCGAAATTTTTCCTGTTGTCGTTTCTGCAAACCGGCTAATCCCAGTCAACCTGTCGCGTCATCTGAGGCGGCTGGGACTCCGTGACAGACCGCTCTTGGCTCAAATGCAGAAGGCGGTGCTCCTCGATACCGCCCGCATCATCCGCCGGTTTCTTTCCCTTTGCCCTAACCCTCGACCGTTTTGTCTCCCATGCCGAGGACTACCATCTGGTTGGGCTTTTATTTATTTATGTATTACTTATATATTTATGTTAATATTTAATATACACTTATGTATATTTATCGTTTCCTTTTATATATTTATTTAGCACAAGCAGATGAGAATAATCTATGAATATCCCATAATAGTAATTATGTATTTACGTATTAATAATTATTGCACCCGTATTACAGGTCACCAGCCCCCTTCCCCCCCCCCCTCCAAATTTCCTAGGCAACTAGTATAATATTATACAGAGATCACATATGTTAGGGTTAAAAATAATATTATATAGAGCGAATTAACAGTTTGGATATAAAGAAATAAAAAATAAAAACCTGTCCGTAACGTATGTGTTAATGTCTGAATGTTAGTATGTCCGTGTGTATGTTTGTGTATATTTATGAGATTATTTGGAGTAATTTCTTTCATTCTAGAATAAAAATTGTTTTACTGTTTATTAATAATAGTTGTTATAGTTCGGTATTAGGTCTGGTATGTTTGGAGTAGCATCTAATCTCGACATGAATTTGATATCTGTATATGTGTAAGCTTCTTCTCCAATTTATCACAGCGTACCGTTGCATTGTTGCGACAAAATGGAGTTGTGTCGTCGTGACAAATAGATGCAACTTTTACAGGATATTCACTCCAACCCAAAACTCGCAACCCTGGGTGGGATACACAACCCGCCGCAACCGCCGATCCGCGCACCCGCGCCGCGGCATTTACCGAATTCTCGCAACTACCGTCGTACCTACATAACATTAATAGGTTCTGCTCATCACGTATTTTGCGCTATTTCATAATAAATAACTAAAACAAAACTAAAAAAAATTAAAAAAACTAACTGTGGAATAATTTAAAAAGCAAAAATCAATAATTTTGCGGAACTCTGTCGACTTTCACACTTCAGGAACCTCTGGAGTGTAGATAATAAGTTGGGGCTAGTAATGTAAGCTTATTCTTTATGAATAGCGTTCCGATGAAGCTTTGGAATAATTGGTTAGCATCAGTGTTTCCGTAGAAATAAGATGCGGCTGTTCAAGAGTGGACAGGCATTTAATAATCGAGTTCGTGTTATCACTTCTGACTGCCTTACCATTTCGTCCATCAACGAGTGACATCATCACTAAAAGTAAACACCACCTCAATACAGAATACTAGCAATCCACCCCGGCTTCACACTGGTGATTTCTAGATCTCGACAATTGTGGGTCCAATTGTGAATCTAAAACATCCAGGGAC
>DWHP01004419.1:0-12587 GCA_018247895.1 Parnassius honrathi
ACATTGACGCGAAAATGGCGTACGAAATGAACGTAGATTATAAATAATTATCCATAGGATAACTTGACATTTTATTGCACTAGAGGATAGAATATTTCATATTGATTCTATAATGCCAAACTTCATAGAAAAGTAGTATCGAAATATAAGTTTTAATGGTTTACGGTGGGTGCGATCGCATGCGACCGCTCGGGATTTGCGCATGCGTATGCGACTGCATTGGATATTTACGGGGGTCGAGGGGTTAAACAATAATTAATCACATTATGTTGATCAATTAAATATAAAAAATTAAAAAACAGCATGCTAGTGATCACCTCATTCCCAGGGGCTATTATCAATCCGTACTCTTTAGTAGTATAACAACCCTTATCAAACAATTTTTATAAGAATTTTAAACTTTTTAAATATGTCCTGTATTTTTTCTGAGACTTGTATGAGCGTGTACATTGCCCCATGAAGGAATTGTGACTTTCTCTCGACTTGACACGAGTAACTGCTATAATTAACTTGTTTCTAGTATTTACAGAATGTACATCACTATTTTTTCTAAAGTAGGACGACTGCATATTTCAGACGCGCCGCCACTTCAAATGTTCTTCGAAGCTATTTCAACAGATTGGTGGGGGAGGCACCGCACTGAAGGATATTGCTATCTCCCTCTGTTGTTAAGTACTGGCTATCACACTAAGAGGTTATTCTGCACCAGGCCAGAGGAGAAGAGTAAAGTGGAGGCTGACAGTAGGCGCTTCTTTGTAGGCGGATGCCATTTGATAAAGGATTTAGAAGTTCTGTCGAAGCCACAATTACAGGTGAGGATTCAGTCTTGTGGTAGCGGCGGTACGAGTATATCCATAACCACATTTCGTTTCGTGGGTGACCTAATAGGAGCTTGGCCAGAAAGACTTGATGAGCTATAGAATACAATAGAATATTTTTATTCAATATAGATTACAAGTAATTCTTATTGAAAGTCATTTACTTTTACCACTAGTTCGGCAACCAGCAAGAAACCCAGCGAGACACTTTTTCAAAGCTATTTTTACAGTTAGAAAGGTTGTACAAACTGTTTACAAAAGTTATTTAACAAACAGCTTGGAAGCATCCACCTCATTTATATAAATGGCATTATACTATCTGACTCACATGTATTCTACTAGAACGGTAATTCAGAACAATAACTGTGTCAAAGCTCTAGATCGCGCGGGTGGGCAGCTGGCACGGTAAATATGCCACACAGTTATATTTTCACTTACGACAGTCACCGTTTTTATGCAAATACGAAATAAAGTTACATGCTTATCTGAAATGAATTTCAAATTATACATGTCGGTCTGAGATCGATTAATCGAAGAATCTATTTCCTGTGTCAATAATATCGATTTTGTATCGTTATAGTACTGAATCGATATTTCACCATAGAAAATCGAGAACGAATCTTTTTCTGTTTTCATAAATACTATAAAATTATTATTTTTTTAATTATAATGTACCAAAATTTATAAAGAACGACAGTTTTTCTATTCAAAAACTAGCAAAACTGCTGTGTACTCAGTTTCTTTCGCCTCTTCTTAATAGATTAAATAAATAAAAAAGTTACGTTTGTAATCGGTACTTTGTATGAATCTGAAAGAAAATCGAAAAAGATCGATTTTTCAGAAATCGGTCTTTAAGACTTCGGTTTTTTTTTGTAAATCGATTCATCAGATTTCGATTCGAATCGATTTAAATTCGATCAATTTCAGAAAGAATCGACATCCCCACTTCAAATTGCGTCGACAAAGTGCGCACATAAATACTGACAGTGTTTTCATAGTCAAATTAAACAAATGGAAAATTATAAATTTTGTACAATCGACTTCATTATAAATAAAATGAGAACATCATCAATGTAGTCAAAGTCAATTAAATACGTATTATTAAGAATAACTCAAAAACATACACAAACAAGTCAGACCTTGACCAAATTATATGGGACCACATGAGAAACGCCAGCTTTGAAATAAAAAAAAAGAATCATCAATGAATGAATGAATCATCAAAATCGATTCACCCAGAAAAAGATTCAGAGATAACACACATAAAAAAGTACAATTGAGAGCCTCCTCCTTTTTTGAAGTCGGTTGCAAATCAATGTTAGATTGTCGAAAACAACGTTCGCGGTTTATACAACAAAGAACTAGTCTTCTCGCCCGCTCGCACTCGACTGAAGAAGTTACGGAGAATTCACCTTAACGTAGTGCTCAATGTATCGGTACCGAAGTGCTCGTCTAGCAGTATACATATAAGTCTTTAACCCAGACCGATGGTTTTGAGCAGCATCAAAAGTAAGACGCACTTGGATTAGGTTTTGTAACCAAACTTTCAAGCGTAAAGAGTATTTCAAATCCTTTCTGCTAATAATCTGCTAATAATCTGCTAATCTTTCTGATAACATTGTTAAGCTCTGGCTATCACATTCAGCATTCAGCAGGGATGGGAGATATGATAAGGATATAGAACCACAAGTGAACGCAAGAAATAAAGTGGGCTCTACACTCTATTGTGAAAAGTCAGAATGTGTCAAAAAAGGCACGTATGGCAATTCACAATGCTGTGTTAGTTCCTACTTTAACGTATGGTAGTGAAACTTGGATTTGGCAGAAGAAGCACGGGAGTAGAATAAATGTGGTCGCAAAGGAGTATGTTAGGGCTGAATCTGAGTGCCGAACTGGCGATGTTTTGAAAATGGGCCACATTAGAAGTACCCTTAATCGACGAGCGTGTATGCGTAGATATATGGATGCTGAGGAGGCGAGAGAGGTGTGTCAGGATCGTGCTAAATACCTCTCCGGGTGACAGGCATGAGTGTTTACGTTGTTATGTATATGTATTTCAGATACAGTAGAAGAATTTTCATTATTCTGATCATCATCTTCATTATGGAGCTTCATTATGATTAAGGAGCATAGCAGTTGCAGTTAAAACCACATATTCTATTTTCCTTTTTTTCTTTGTAATATGTATTTTTTGGCTGCCAGTATAATTAGTAAGTTATTTTATTTATACTTAATTACTTTTATTATGTTTATATATTTGTACTATTTATGTTCGTGTATATATGTACATGTATGTGTGTGTGTGTGTGTCTGGATGTGTGTATGCATTTATGTAATATATAATATCAATCTACCAGACCCTCCAAAGAACTCAACATATCTGTAAGCTTGTGACCACCCTCGTTACACTAAATAGCTTATGATTTGTCTTTTGGATTGTTTTTATTTGTATTTCTTCCAACAACGATATATCATCAAGGAATATAAGGGAAACCTGTTATTGGCCATACTTTTAGTTTGTTGCATTAATGTTACATATTTTCTGTATACGCTGTTGGTTTTCGAAATAAATATATAAATAAATATTCGAAGAACTTGCTATATTCTGTCATCACTTGTACAGTTATTGGGTCTATAGCTATTTTTTAAAATAGGGTAGACATCTATGGCGTTCGAGAAGAACATTTTGGTAGTGGAGATTGTTTCTTCTTACGTGTATCTTTCGTTCCATTCATCAAGCGAACCCAGTCGAATCGGTCACTTGAAGGTACGGCCAGACGTGCTCATTACTAGCACGAAAGCGTGCTTTTATTGAGCAAGTGCTAATTAGTCGCACGCATGTCGCAACATTTTTTAGTATAAAATATTTTGAGCGTGCTCAAAAATTGCTTTGCGAGCATACCTGAGGCGCGGATAGAAGGGTGTGCTCTGAACGCGTCTGACCTGAACAGGATTGCTTATGACCTTGTTGAATCGATCTCGATTCGCGACGCTGCATCAATTTAAAATAAAAAACCCCCGATATGTCGCGTTGGGGGAAGAAAAAATATTGCTTTTTTTCTTACACCATTCGGTTGCAAGCAATACTCGTATGATTGTTTTATTAAGTTTTGTACGGATAGCACTGTCACAACATCTTTGTACATCCATTTCGACCGAGAGCCTGGTGCCGAACAGTACGTCTCATGCTTTGAGCATGCTTATTGCTGGCAAATGCGAACAGTTGCAGAGCATGCTCATTTTAAGCAAGCTTATGGGCATGTTTTTATTTAAACACTCTGTACGTACCAATAACGAATGAAACCGGACGCTTCTAATAGTCTGGCCTCGTTTTTATTTTTATTGCGGATTCTTTGACTAGTTTATCTGGTTTCTCGTTTCTCCCTAATCCTGCGTGAGCTTTAATCTAAAAAACTTTGAGAAATTTCCCCTGCTTGCTTATTTAATTGATGTTTGTTCTAGTGTATGCCGCTAGAGGATGGAGGAAAATACTTTTATACAACTGTCCGGAGAGCAGACATTCAGTCGCTATATATGTTACAGTTTTGTGCCAGATCTTTTAGCGCGTACCTAGTTGCTTTTAAAATGGATATCTTAATTCCGCCTATAAGATGGTGCAGAAATTTTCCAACTTTAGTTTTCGGCTACTCACCTCCGCTAAATCATCCCAAATGGATAATGCAGCGTCGACCTTCCCCTCGACCTAACTGCCGTTCGATATATATTTTTGCGCCTTTGTTATCATGTTAGTCCACTTGTGCCCCGTCAACCAGACGTATGTATTGCAGGCCATATTCGTCTGTACGTAGTAGCATTTTTGCGTATTCCATTTTGTCCTCCATATCTCGATCCTCTACCACTTGCCGGGAAAAGCCTTTCTTCGTTCATAAAACAAGGCTGCTTTCCGGACCCTCAGATCCAAAGAAAGTAGCCCGGCAAGAAGCAGAGCCGAATGTGGAAAAACAGTTCTGTATGATTTAATTATTTTTGCGAAAATACGCGTTACACCATGTCTAATTGTTTTTTAATCATTTGTTTATTTGTTGTTGTTGCCCATGCGTGCCATGTGTGCTACTGCTATATGTGGTCCTAATAATCTCACAGTTTAAGCTCCAATAATTTTTTGCGACTCTACACAGCTGTCGATATAGGTTCCGTACCTTACAGCACATATTATTCTCGTGCATGTTGAAGGTCAGCCTTTCGTCCACTGTGAGGCCGAGGATTTTAATTTCTTTGGACAATCCAACCCATTTCCAGAAATGATGAGTCATTTTTTTAAGTACTAGCAACGCCATTAACATTACTAATATTCCCCTTAACAACGCCTGGTAAGCTTAAAATGCTTGTGTTAGGAGTGGTTCACGACAGTAATTGAATGGCGAATTCTAAACCTTTTGAGTTTGCTGTCCGCCACCCTGTCGTTAGGCTAGTGTCGCTTCTAAAGTCAGTCATAGTCTTCTGGTTGTCATTTTCTCTGATATCTTATTTGCTTTTGATTCTCCACTTCTGAACAAGTGTGAGGACTGTATTGGCTTGTTGCTGCAATTCCAGTGCCTTGTCTTCAGAGAAAATCAGGACCACATCGTCTGCGAAAGCCTGACAGTATGCCCCTTTCTTTTTTTTAAATTGCCTATTAAGCCCTTCACGCACCCTTTCATGGTCTTTTTAAACCATTCTGCCCTAGCTATCTATCAGTCATCTCAAGTTTACTGGGGATCTGCTCCCTGTAAGTCCACATCGTAAAGCTGGCCACTAAGCGTTGTCAAAGGCTTTTTCTACGTCAAGTGATACGACCAATTTTTTCTTTAATTATGGTTTTTATAAGCTATATCATATCATAGAGGGAGTTTTTGGTATTACGTTGCGGCATAAAGCCGTATTTAATTTAACTTATTTAGGTGCGATGTGTCATTTTATTCTTCTGGTTGTCATTTTCTCTAATATTTTGCCTCCTGTCTTAGAGTTATACGACCTATCACACTGTAAATTCCTTTCTACGTTGATTCCCGCTCCTGTTTACTGCAGCAATTCTTCCGGCTGGAGATTTGTGCGTTTTAACTTGTTGCTGTTATTTGTCTTTTACTCTGATATACTGCTTGACGACCCACTCTCGACGGACTGACGCTGCATAGGAAATTCGGCGCTTAGAGACCTCCTTTTTTCTTTGGGTTAACTCGTCGGTCCAAAAAGCAATCCCATTTGTATTTTATATTTTATTTTGGGCGTGCTATGTTCACAGACATCCATAATTTATTGTTTGCCCTTTTTGAGTAAATTTCCTTCTTGCTCTCTTTATATTCGTACATATATATCCCTTAGTTTATGTCAAATAAGATTGTTCTTTGGTCCAAACCGGTTGCTTAGTCTCCAGTTTACTCGTCGAGCGGGCTGTTATATCCGCACAGGGAATTGAGGTAGCTTGGCAGTTAACTCAATCCCCCTCTTTTCCACGTTCCCGGCTTCCTCACCAGGTATTCCAAGCGTTTACGTCCCCACCGGATATCAAGTTTCCCGTTCTTAGATATGCCACGGCTGTTTCAGTCACATCTAGGTATGGTTCTCCTGATTTGTCTCACTCCAGATAGACGGCCATCACTCCCAACTCTCAGGTCCCTGTCCTCAATTTAGCAACTGCACTGTTCTCCGTTGTTAGAGCAAGGCACTGAGTTATGCCACTGGTGTGTCAAATAGTACAGCGACAGCATTTTAGACATCTAAATTTATCTTCGACTAAGAAGTAAAATGCAGATGCGTTGTCACCCCTATAGACTAAGATTGAATACCCTGTTTCCAGTAAAAAGGATCTCCAGTCCTCTTCCCTTACCATACGAAACAGTAGCATTAAGCAGATATTTTACGCTGGCATTCTGTGAGAGCGTGGTCCTAGCACGGTCGAGCCGACGCTTCCATGCTACAACGATAATATAGCTGTGACGTAGATCTACCACGTATTTATGTAGAAATTATAAGAAAAAAAGATTATGTCGTGTTATTTAATCCATGCAATAACTAAATGACTGAAAGGATCAATCCATTGCACAGTATGAAATATATGTTCTAGTGGTGGTATTAATTAAATTACAATCTTAAAAATTTGCTCTGTTTCACTTTCAATAGCACAATAAAAATGATATAACATAGATATCCAACATTCAAATTATAAAATAGACCCTTTTTACTGGAAACGAGGCATTTCATCTTAGTCCTTACGGATTCTAATCGAAGATAGATGTAGATGTCTATCAGCCGCAGTAACTACTTACCATCAGGTGGACTGTGTGCTCGTTTGTCACCATATCCTAATAAAAAACGCTTTACTGCATTGATATATACTCAACGGACTATTGAGTATGAAACATAGATAATTGACATTGATAATGACTTATTTTAAATCACACAAAATGCATAGTTCATCCAGTCAATCTATCAGTATTTATTTATGGGCAACATTTTGAAATTCTTTTTCGACAATCTCTACACTGTGCGTTTAATTACCTATCATTATAAATCAAATCAAAATACCCACATGTATAATAAAAACAAATCCGTAACGAATAAATGAAACATTTTAAAATATATTTGATTTTCTAATAACATAAAATTACTAGAAAAGCAATTAAAAAAAACAATTTTAACTAAACTATTCTGTTTGAGCTGACCGTTCGTACACTAACATTATCAGCAAAAGCACTGTATTCTGAACTTCTTTTCAAGAGAACGTATGTTTGCGTATAATCCAATATATTGTACTTGATACAATATGCAACAGCGAAGTCAACACGTGCATTCATTTCCAATTCAAAATCGCTTAAGGTTTTTTCTGAAAAAAAAACACCAATTCAGGTGGTACGACCACTATTCTAGGAATCCTTCTGGGAAGATGAACTACTCTCTTATCTATTTCTACCCCCAAAGAGCGGCGCCTGCACTGTTTTGTTCAAGTCTGAGGGGTACAGAACCAGTATAATTAAAACAAGATTGTTAGAATTTCCATCTTAGTTAGTAGAGATGACAACGCATCTGTCACCTCTAAGCCTTCTTTGTTTGGAATTGGTTGTATGGGTTCATGGACTGCAGCAGCAACTAACCGTCAGGTGGACTGTTAGTTCGTTTTTTACATTCTATAACAAGATCTTCGTTGTGTTTTGAATCACGGGTCGAGCCAAAATTGATTATGGGAGTTTTCTGTCAAGAAATCCTCATAGCAAACAGGAGTTAGGGAGCTAATAGTGTTCACCCCGTGCCTTTGAGAACACGTAAAGCCGTAAAGACCGATTTACACTTCGACAAGTACAGTAGTGAGTTTAGTTACAGTGCAGTTAACAGTAAACGATTAAGTGGGCAGTAGCGTTCGTACAATATCTTCGTGGCGAATTTAGTTAAGGACATTAGTTCATAGAGTTCGTTGGAGTATGTCGTTTCAAGACTACAGAATTTTTCTTGTTTTCGTTTAAAATGGCTCTAGGATTACGTCAAGAATTAAATGATATAGTCCGAGAAATATTACTGGTTGTTGTTAAAGAAGTGTTTAAGAATTTTTATGAGTGCAACATCTCGAGCAGATTTAATTTTATAATTTTAAACTTCTACTATTATATAAACATTTGTGTTTCAAATACTCCGGATGGCTATACTGTTCAACTTAATTGTTAACTTGCTATTTAACTCGCTAATTACTGTTCAAACAAGATTTTCTAGGTTCGCCAGGTTCGCAAATTAACTCGCTACTGTACTTGTCGAAGTGTGAATCGGTCTTTAGTCATGCGCCTGATAATTCTCGGACTATGTAGGATTGCCGTTTCATCGAATTAATGAGAAAGAGGGAATAAAAATTGTAACTGAGCTTGCGCGAATACCCACGCACTATAATCCTATCCTGCGCAGATGGCTAATGTCCGTTGAAACTTGCCGCCGTGACCGCAATTCGTTCTGTAGTACATTTTCACGTTGAGTATTTATTACTATCGCTATTGTATATTATTTCTTCATCTTGTGTTGCAACACTACTGCCATCGCTTTTGAAGATTATTTATTAAACTAGTTTTGTATTTGTTACATAATAATTTTACTATAATGAAAAGAAACGGGTATGCCTATGCATTATTTCGAGCGCATAGCCTGATATGTTAGTGGATTCTGTAGGATATACGCGCTTCATATACCTTGGTCCGTAAACTTATCATTGATGAAAAATCAATACGAGTATGTAGATTCGTTGTCACTCCAGAAGGCTAAGATGGAATGCTTCGTTACCAGTAAAGTGGATCTCCGTTTCTCTACACTCACCATACGAAATACAGCATTATTCGGCTATTTTACTTCGTCATTCTGTGATGATAGAGTCCTTCTCTGGTCGAACCGACGCATCCGTGATGCAGCCATGATATTTCGATTCAGCGTGGCTCTACTAAATAAAAAAGGCTGTAATGAAGTATAATTTAGATATTCAAATCAATTACCATCGTATATAATGGGTATAATTCCTCTATAAATCTGTAGTTTTCTGGCGATAAAAGGGTCACAGCTTACAGTCAATATAACAACTTCAGGTGCTATATGAGTTAGATGACGCGCTGTGCTTCCAGTCACTGTGGGAACGATTATCACTGTAGATTGCGTCTGTTTTGCTGCTAACGCAGAAGCTATGCAACATGCTTCTGCAGCATTGACGGGCATCTTTACCTTGAAGCAAATTTTTAATTATGATTTTCACACATTTTCCGTTTTTTATCATAAAACTTTGTACATTTCGTAACACTCGTCAGGCACGTCGCATTGTCGCGACTCCGAAAAAGATCAATTCATCTTTGTTTTGTTATAAAATAATAACTCTTAGTAATAATATGTGTGAAAGGTATTATAATATGCAAATCTATACTGGTTTTAGGTCATAAATAGATCAGGAAATGTCCGAGCTCTTAGAGTATCATCATAACATAGCGCTAGAAACACTTCCGCATATATATGATAAGAAAAAATAAGAAACGTCTAATAAAATTCGGTAATGTAATTATTACATACATTAGAAATCAGAGAGCTCGTTAGTTATCCTTCTGTGAAGTAAAAATGTTTCAACTTTTGATATTTTCATACGGTGTTGCCTATTGGGTTTAATTCTAATCAATACAATATACATTTAAATAAAAGTGTTTTTTTTTATAGAATATGTGTGACAAACGAGCACTTAGTTCACCTGATGATAAGTAGATGCAGTGGCCCATAGCCATCGACATTTATCCTCGATTAAGAGTCAAAACGCAGATGCGTTATCGTCCCTGAGGACTAAGATGGAATGCCTCGTTTTCAGTAAAAAGGGTCTCCGGGGCTCTACACTCGGCATACAAAACACAGCAGCATTACTCTGCTATTTTACGGCTAGTAATCTGTGAGAGCGTGGACCTGCCCCGGTCGAGCCGACCCATTCGTGCTACGATTACGATAAAGCTGCAGCGTGGCTCTAACACCTATTGTACGTCTGTAATATCGAAAGAACTGCCTTTTATAGAGCATAGGGGATTATTTGCATGCGACAAGACATGAATAAAACATTTGTAAAATTTCGTCCGTCAGTTATTGCTAATCTTTGGCATTTCTGAACTGTTAGTGATGAAACTTCACAAATAGATAGAAATCAATTACAAGAGTGGCTTTATCTGCATATTTTATTTTTGAAGACTTCTAGTGAAATGGAAAAATTTGTTAAACTGATGATCACTAATGCTTATTTTAAAAATCCAAATCTAGTGAAACGTTCTGCGTAATTCCTTCTTTCATCAACCGAATAAATATATAAGCTATAATAAAGCTATAAGCTGATGTCTGTTACAGGCGTCATCGTAACGACGACACTAGACACTATAGTAGTAACTAACACTAATACTGCCGCCAGTTATGTTTTGAAGTCAGTAATTTATACAAATTAAAATTAAAATCTTATGATTTATTTTTATTATTGATTGTAAGAAAACCTCCTCAAGTATTCTCCAGAAGTTCAACTCTCTCATCTCAGATTCGACAGATTTACAGACTGAATTCAACACGTTCATGGCGATTAATAAATGTGAAGGATCTTCTAGCTGTTTTAACATAAAACCATTGTCTTGTAAAGCTGCATTTGTAATATCGAAAACATCTTGATCAAGTAACATTCCTTTCTTCATACTTCCTGTTAAAATGTTGCCAGATATAAAGAATGGTTTTCCTCGCTGCAACCAATTATTATTTTTAGTTTTATTTAATTTAATACTGTATTATATCTTACAAATAATATTTGAATTCATTTTAAATCATTCATTACCTGTCGGCATTTTGCGCCAATTTGGTGTTGTATGGCGGTCATCTGGTGTTTATTTATAATTTCATATGCTAAAAATTCTCTTGCTAATATAATTCCGTCGGATCCCTATTAGAAAATATTTATGAATGTACGTATATATATGTGTGTGTTAACCCATGCTCCCTTCAGCTTAAAATTATTTATTTTTATATAAAATGAGGGTGACAAACGAACACAGTCCACCTGATGGTAAATGGGTGCTGGGGCCCATAGATCTATATTCAATTGAGAATCAGTATGTCGATGCGTTGTCACCCCTGAGGATTAAGATAGAATGGTTCATAAACAGTAAAAAGAACAACTGGTTGTCTGCACTAAGCATAAAAGACTCAGCAGCACTAAGGGGCTATAGTAATCCAGCTCACATTCTAATTTCGCCCACACTTCCACACGCGTCGTATGCTATGTACCGACATGTTTGTAATGACTAATACTGTAAGTAGGTAGGTCGTTAGATACTTATTTCAATTGGTTTATCATATTTATGCCTATTTCTTTACGCCAACCCAGTCGTATATTCTTTTTATTACGATTATTCCCCATTTAAATTTCTGTTGTATAATGTGTATTCTGATCGTAAGCGACACAGCTTTCCCATTCGAAAACCGAAGTGAGACTGATAGAGACTGATCAGGCGGCAGGAAACAAGCTTCAAGACGCCGATAGTGTAGGTTATTTCTTTTTACAGTGAAAATAATGGTAATTTAAAATAAATAAAAACCTAAGCCCTGCTTTATAGTAAGTTCAGTTAGCATGCAAAGTTTTATGATCTAATTTAAAGTATTTTATTAATACCATCGGTTTATTGTTTAGTTTGGAAGTAACTTTGGATTTTTTTTTCGATCTAGAAAATTTTACGGAATCGTGTTTTCGTCTAACATCGTACTTAACATTAATTCTCAACTTTACCATATAATCATTTCTAAATTAATGCTACAATATTTTCGGCATAACGGACGATCTTGCTATAAAATTTTTTTATTAAATAAGTATTGATAACTTTTATAACCTAGCCTGACTGAATAGAATTGATTTATTTTTATTCGATATTGGTTACATCTAATTCTTATTGAAAGACATTTTTTACTTATACCTCTGGTTCGGAAAAAACTCTGTCCTGATAAGAATCAGCAAGAAACCCAACGGGACTAGTTTTTAAAGCATTTATTACAATATAATATTTCAACAAATAATTTGAAAACATTTAGAAACAGCATGGTAGCAATAATCTCATTTCCAGGGGTTATTATCAATCATGTACTCTTTAGTATTATAATAATCCTTATTAAACAATTTGCTCGATAAATATTTTAAAGTTTTTAAAGAAAATATCTGCGTATTTTCTGGGATTTTACAGTCGCGTATTAATTATCAGCGTAAAATTAAAGCGTATACATTGCCCCATGAAAGAATTACCGACTCCTTGGAGT